>CM060104.1:6527500-6712500 GCA_030522415.1 Channallabes apus
AACTCCATGCACACAGAGACGGGAACCGAGCCTGGCCGGGGAATCAAACCCAGACCCTGGAGGTACAAGAGTGCTAACCACTACACCACCGCGCCGCCTATTTATATACAGTATATATTAAAATATAAATATATATATATATATATATATATATATATATATATATATATATATATATATATATATATATATATATATATATATATATAAAAGAAGCAGATACTCTATGATCATTAAATATTTCATGGGCACCTCATAGCTGATATACTGCACTTTCCTTGAAAGTGAATAGTATCACATAATCAATACCAGCTTGTACCATCTTGGACCCCTTAAGGGAGCATATGGTTTGGGCTATAACATAACATGAAAGAAAATGATTCAGAAACTACAAGCTGTAAACTAAGAACTGCCAAATTTCATCAAGTGTAGCTTGACAAAGTCTTACAATACAGTAAGTCTTTATAAGTCTAACACCTAAATATATTGTGTGTTAACAGATTTCCCTAGAAAAATGATGTTTTAAAGCAAGCACCGTCACTCCCTCAGTGCACAGAATGAGGTATTCAAGCTGTTTTAATATATAAAACACTGAAATATCTCTCAGCAAATCCCTTATCTGGCATGACCCAAAACACCTTCCATTAAGCGGAATGGTTTGTTGACCTTCCATCTAGACATTGATTTTTGCAGCATATCATAGACATAATCTCAGTTAATTAAATAACCAAAGGAAGGTCAATTATTTTCATTGATAATCTAAAACAGTTCAATATAGCAGAAAGCTTGAAAATATTCTTTCAGAATTTTTTACTAATACTGTAAATGATAATGCATAAGTCAACATTCAAGCTTATACTGAAAACCAAAAGAAATCTAAAGATATTTTTCACTTTCAAGTGCCCATTGCAACAAAAAAAAAACTAAATAAAGTGTCTGAAATAAATAAATGTGGGACTAGTCAAAGGCTACCATAACAACACCGAACCTTTGTTTGACCCCAATATGGCAAATACATGGTCGCAGCTGGTGTTAGAGATTACAGGGCAGTGAGAGTGCCTGCACATGTAGAGCATGTGTCTCTATTTGCATTTGATAATAGCACTAAATTAAAGTTCTATATTCTAGTCTGGGAGGCATCAAGTGGTAATAAAGACAGTGGTTTCTCTAATTAAAATGGGTAGATGTTGGTTTCCCCATGGGACACATAAAAACCCTTGACGGTATTGTTCAGGATGTGATCTCATCTTGACTGACAGCCAACACATATGCCAGTGACCGAACCAGACTTTTTAAAATGTATTCTGTAGCCCACTATAATTCTGTGTCTCAAAATTTTGGTTCAAATGTTTTGCTGAATATATAATACACAGAAGCCCAAATGTATTTACTGTATCTAAAATAGATGGTAACCCTGAGGCTATAAAAAATGTTCTAAATCAAATCAAAATCACATTGCGTCAAAAATTTAAGTATACTCACAAAATCAGCAATGGGGCAAAGCACAAAGGCATGTTTTACAGAGAGAAAACTAATGAGAACTAAATTCCTCCAAGCGGGTCATAAAGAATTCGTACCAAATTCATCCCCTTCAGTCAAACAAGAGCAGTCGTCCACATTGCATCACAGACGCTGTGCACCTTTCCCTGCTGAGGCAGTGTAGTTGGGAAGTTTTGGAAAAGCCCAACCCAGTCTTTAAGATTTGGCGGTTTCTAACCGTTAAGGACACTGATTCATACTTACCCCTGGCCACACAGCTAATGAAACAATTCCATTGGTTCTTCTGCATTCAAACCAGACAACAAAAATCTTCAACATCCTTTAAAAGATCTGCTTTTCACTGGCAGACTCATACATAGGCATACACATATTGTGCTCTTGTGTACACTCCCTCACTCTTCTAAACACACTTTTAAACACAAACACACACAGTAGGTCATGCTTTTCCGTTGCCCACAGTCACAGGCGAACAATGTCCTTCCCTGGCTTCAGCCTCCCCCTCCCATCGACACTCTCTGTCCTCTTTGTTGCACCCTCTTCGATAGACAAATTCCTTCCTTGTTGAGGCAACTGATGGGATGTGCACACCCACTGGAACCCAGTATTTCTGCTCCACTCCACTTGTCTCCAGGTCAGAAATAAAGCAAGGTTCCATTCACAGATCTGTGTAGAGCTTGGTCCATAAGCCAGCAGTGTTTTGTGTGAACTCTCAGGCTCTGTTTTCTCCAGTGACAGACAGTTGGACAGCGGAGCACTCTCTCATCTCCGTGGCTCCTTCTTTCCCTCCATTGGCAAGCCCCTCCCCCAGGTCCTCTTTTGCCTCCCAAACTCCATGCTGCTTGTGGAGAAAAAAAAGGAGGGACAAAAAAAAATGTTCTATAAAGACCCCAGGCTGCCCCCTAACATTCACATGTTAAGTGACAGCTGCCTCCCGCGCCTATCTCGCCCACACTCTCATTCTCTCTCCCTCCCTCATGCAGCAAGTGCAAGCCTGAACAGGACAGGCTACAATAGGAGGGACCCCCACTCATCCAGCACCACACACAACCCCCATCTCTATTCGTGTCCTGCAGATTACCTCCACCAAAGCTACAAAGAGGGCTAATTACTGCAAAACATCTCTGATTACTTTTCAACTTGCTTCCTGTCTGCAACCTGTAAAACAACAATCATACTGTAATGCTATAGAGAAATTAAAAGTTTTTGTATAGGCTTAAGTACATGTTCTCTAGTGTCGAATTTCTCCCCAGCAATCACAAAAAACAAGGTTTTTATATGCATTTATAAAAAATAAAGCACTCTTTCAGGAAAGAAAATGCAGATGTAAATAGATCTTTGTGTTTATCCATGGTTCCTTTGGGAGGAGGGACTATTATCAGTACTCCAGCAAGGTGTCAGATCTCACATTAGCCCTTAGCCCTGTGGGTAGGGTGCGAGATGGAGGGATAGGGAAGGAGGTGGAGGGAGGAACAGAACTGGGAGTGGACAGGTGTATAAGCAGGTGTGATATATAACCCTAGAGAGAAAGAACACAGGTGCTGAACACACCACAAATGCTTTCTGTTCTCATATACACTCTCATCTCATTGCTCCAGCACTCTACCAATTATCTACAGCACATTGTTCACGCAACTCAGGCAGATGGGGCTCATAGATAATTTCCATTTGAAGCTTACAAAATCAGCTTAGTTAAGCCAAACACAAAGGTCCACAGAAAATCTGGTGACAATTACAGTAACCTTACATGTTTTTTTTGTTGTTGTTTGTTTTCGCAGACCTTGCAATATAATTTACATTGAGGAGATCCTTCTATACAGTAGACGTGAACTTACTGTTCTCGACTGCATTTCCTACTTTATTCTAATAGCTTAGATTTTTGGGTGTGACCCTTTGAAAGCCAAACGATGACACATCTCCAGGGGACAATAATTTATCATACAGTACAATGGCAAGGGTATGTGAGAGTGAGGACATGAAAGAGCTTTTGAGAGACAATGTGAAAGACGTCCTCAACCTTGAGCTTGTGGCTCTGATACGTCCTTTGAAAAAACAATATAATCCGGTTACACTTTGTGGAGCAACTGAAGGGACCACCCCCATTAGAAAAGGCCTGGGGTGAAGCATGGGTTCAAGCAGAGCGACTGAGAAAAAAAACTGGGCAGAGATGAGAAAGAGACATGTAAGCTAGACAGAGTACATACGTCCCCCTTTGCATAAATCTGTCGTTGTAATTCCAATGGGATCTATGTATGAGGAAACTCTCCAACCACTAGTCTAAGCACTTAAATTATTAACTCTAACCCATCCCCCAATGTAGACACTAGAGGATATAAAAGAGACAAAAGGAAGCAACAATGAAAAAGTAAAAGTAACAAGCGTCTGTTGTTAAGTCTGTCCTGGGAAAGAAAATTCAATGGCAAAATCCTGCAATGGCAAACTATTTAACCTTACAAACATATACAGTATATATATATATTCATTCATTCATTTTCTATACCGCTTAATCCTGTGTTCAGGGTCGCGGGGGGCCTGGAGCCTATCCCAGGAGACTTCGGGCACTAGGCAGGGTACACCCTGGACAGGGTGCCAATCCATCGCAGGGTACACACACATACACACACTCACACACCCAATCACACACTACGGGCAATTTAGGAACGCCAATTAGCCTAACCTGCATATCTTTGGACTGTGGGAGGAAACCGGAGTACCCGGAGGAAACCCACCAAGCACGGGGAGAACATGCAAACTCCATGCACACAGAGACGGGAATCGAACCCAGACCCTGGAGGTGCAAGGCGACAGTGCTAACCACTACACCACCGCGCCGCATATATATATATATATATATATATATATATATATATATATACTGTAATATATATGTATAATCCAATAAATAAATAAACATTAAACACTGCATGTTTAGTTGTTAAGATTGTCAAATAACTACTATAGTTACTATATACAATCACACGAATAAGCTGTTAACTAAAATGAATATCATTATTTTAATACATTTGATATTCTATACTTTCACTTTTCACCTATAATCCAAATACCTTGAAGCTAGGAAAGCAATGTGTGAGCTTGCAGTTTGGTGTCCGTGATTATCAGTAGTTTGGTATGGTCTCACTCTGTTTTTGCCAGAAATTGCACTCTGTAGGACACCTGATCCTTGATCTCTACACAGTCATCTTCTCAATGAGCCAATTATATTGTTTCTTCTAACAAAGTCTGCCTCTGTCCACAGTCTAAGACCAAAGCTTTTACCACTCTCAGTCAACCTGATCCTCCTGCCATGCAATAGAGAAAAAAGAAAGGGACGGAATAAGACAGAATAAGCTTGTTCTCATCCTAATTATATATCCTACCCGATTAGTTATAGACTTGTATAGTAAACACCAACCATATGACAGTTACTATATTAAATAACAGTTTCTTTAAATGAATTACAATTTCCTGAGACAAAATCGTGTTAATTCTCATCTTATGTGTTGTTAGTTCACTTGTGAAACAAATTGCATCGGTACGTTCATGAGGCAGATTGTAGAAGTAAATCTGTGAGATACCAAATGGGTTGCAGATGAGACCAAATTTGATCAAAACCCCCATGTGTCCGAAGACCTGAAAGCACCAAAGTGGATTAATCGTACTGACTTGTACCCCTCCCCCAACGTTTTACTCTCTCCTCTGCCTTTAAATTCAATAAGACTTCAATGGACCCTCCAGTACACCATGATTAGCACTTGAGCAGACACTGCTCTTTCCATGCGTCTCACGTGAGGCCTGTACTAAGTGATAAATGAATATATACAAAAGGATCGCTTTTGAGTCGTGGGTCAAAACTAAAGCACCATTTAACAAACACAGTAATTTATCACCCTGGAGTTCGCTTCCCAGAAGAGAGTCTGTGTATGGATGGGGTCTTCCCTGCTGGGATGTCTGGGGTACTAGAAGCTGAGTCACTGAGGGGGAAATAAAGGCTGAACAACTTCAAATGCCTTCGGTTTTCTCTATTCACCAGCTATGCATAGCTTATTCTCATGTAGAACATTTCTGTCAAGCTAAATTACATCTTGATCTGCCCGGGCAGGTGTTTTCCGAATAAGCTGCTGAAAATACCGAGGTTTTCTCCCAAAGCGGTCGACTAAAATAATTGACATTTGAAAATGAGGTAAATACATTTCATGTAAGCAGCATGGCAGAATGGTTAGTAATGATATGCTTTTGTGGTCTGAGAACCTGCAGTGCAGAACAACTTGATCATAAACATTTGATAAGCATGGACATTTTCTACAAAGGGCGCCCTGCTGTCAGATGCTAATTATGTCTTTGGTTTTTACAAGGGCAGGGACGAGTCACTACAAAAGCGTTATGTGCCAAACAACAACAGCTAATCAGTGCCTTATGTTACCATTTGATATCTTTTATTATATGGTTTTTGTTATGATGTCCTTTCTTGTGAATGACACTATGCAAGTCATTTTGGTTCATATTTGCTCAATGATATAAGTTGTTTATAGATATGCTTTCACCTCTTTCCGCAGACCATTCTGAGTCTGTTTGCATGTTATAAATGCAGTGCCAATTTCAAATGCAAACTTTGCTTTATAGAGCATAGTGAAAAAAAAAAAGATTACTATCCAACCATTCAATATCAGCAGGAAGGCAAAAGGGAAGAGAAAAGAGGCCCATGCACTGGGCATCTATATAAGAAAGCATTATCAAATGTATGAGTAAGTGTTTTCTATGTTAAAGAAAGTGTTTCTATGTTATGTGTTATTGCAATATTGCATAGGCTTAAATGACTAGCTTTTGAGCAGAGGTGGAAAGAGTAATAAAATTTTGTACTCAAGTACAAGTACCGTTACTTCAGTGAAATTTTACTTAAGTACAAGTAAAGTTACCATTATAAAAATCTACTCAAGTAAAAGTAAAAAAGTAGCTCATTAAGAAATTTACTCAGAGTAAAAGTTACCGAGTTACTTTTTTATTTTTATTTTTTTAACAGCGGGGTGGGATGAGGCGTTCTAGCGTAGTTAAAAAAAGATGAGCAGATATAAATCTCAAACTAGTTGTTTTTAACTGAAGGAACACCTTTGCATAATAAAGCTGTTGTCTTTCTTGTGCTTGAAAATCAAAGTGGTCACTTAAATATGGTGTTACGTCCCAGTCTAGGGCCATACAGCAAAAGAATGGTTCAGGGTTCTATTTTAAACTGTATGGAAATGGTGGTATATGGCAGAAAGAACTAGATCCAATCATTAACTGATGAAATAATGAGGTTTGTATATACACACACACACACACACACACACACACACACACACACACACACACACACACACACACACACAACAGGAGGAGGAGGATCAGATTCAGGATGGACCCAGGCCAAAATAATAAACAAAATGGTATTTACTGTATATTTAGTAGCTAGATTACCTGCAAAAAAATAATAAAATCACACAAACAAAAATACAGGTACCTTCCCGGACTCCCTAAACCAAAAACAGTGAAATTATCTACAAATATATACAAAGACCAACCAAACCAAAGGGACAAAGCAATAATCAAAGTCAATGGGAGGCAAAAAGTCAAACCAGAATACACAACCAAATGTCAAAACGCTAAAATCACAACCTCTTTCCTCTTTCCCGCGTCTCTCTCCGGTTTATATATGGTCGCGCTAGTCGATGACGTCACTCTCAGGGCGGAAGCGACCGTGTGGAAGGTCAGGTAGATGCCGATGTCAGAAAACCTGGAGTGGAGTCTGGAGCGGCGCGCGACCAGGACATGATACACACGCGCGAGCGCAAAAGCATAATACTTGTATTATTTTATCATTTTCATTCATTTATTTTTTACTCAGTAGCGAATATGATTTAAAATGTAGCGAATTACAATACTTCAAACAAAACGTACTTAAGTAAAAGTAAAATTACAGATTTTAAAAACTACTTTAAAAACTAGAAATACACAAAAAAATCTACTCAGTTACAGTAACGCGAGTAAATGTAATTCGTTACTTTCCACCTCTGCTTTTGAGTAGTCTGTTTTTTAAACAAAATTTAACAAAATCATATGCCACCCACGTATTTCTGAGTTGTGCCTCTCTCCATTCATGTCAAACAGAAAAGAAGCAGACATGGACTATGACAAAGGCAAAAGATGGGGCCAGGGGTAGCTCAGTGGTTAAGGCATTGGACTACGGTTTGGAAGATCCCAGGTTCAAACCCCACAACCACCAAGTTGCCACTGTTGGGCCCTTGAGCAAGACCCTTAACCCTCAACTGCTCAGATGTGTAATGCGATAAAAATGTAAGTCGCTCTGGATAAGAGCGTCTGCCAAATGCCTAAATGTAAAAGATCAGGACATGTCAGGTCATATAGAGGAATAAAGATAAAGCATGAAGTGCATGGCTGATAATTACACTATATGGACAACAGTTGGTGGACACTTGACCAATATCTGATCATTTATTTTTAGAACATATTATTCCAGATTTAGTCCTCCCTTTAACATTTTAGGTTGTATAGATCTTAAAATAATCATATAATAAAGATAAGTTTAATTGGGCCCTGAAAATTGCCAAAGATATACTAACCCTGTGCTTCAAACACGTATGCTCAAACTCAAAAAAAAAAAAAAAAAGAATGTCTTATTAAAGACATTGATATGTTACTGGGACTCACACCCAGGCAAGCCACATTACATAAATAACGTATACATACAGTACCCTATTTAAATCCTCAACGAATTGGTTAAATGCTGCATTGTCATAGTAACACACACACACACACCCCACACGCACGCACAAGTGTTTTTATCCCATATTAATCCTATTCAGGTTTCTAATTACAGTTAAGTGCTTGAATTTTAAAAACCTGTCATGAAGCTTAAAAACCCTAAGATAAGATCTATTTTGCATGTTTTATTATCATTAAATACTATTGGATCGAAGGTCAGTGTTGTTGATTTGATTTGGGAAGCAGCCCATGATAACAGTAACAATGGTGGCACAATGTTTTCCTGAACTGAATTTACAGAAAACCAGTGCATCAGTTTGCTTACATTGAGTATACCAGAAAGTTGAGAAAATAAAAAATACCTAAGTGTCAGGTTTTCTGGTGTCCAGCAAGCAGATTGTGTTATTCAAATAGTGCAAGAAAGTGTCAGTGGTGCTTAGCGTTAAAAATCACAGTTGCCAATAACCTCACAGTTTCTGACCCAGTTTTCTTGACAATCACATCGTGGTATTGGCTTTTGTAACAAGAGGATCCACTTGGCTGAGCAACTGGTCAAAGTTATCTCCAATCATGCTGAAGTACAGCTCAAAGAGTATACTATGGCAAGAGGAGGCTGTGTAACGCTCTGCACAATGTTCTGCTGCATAACCTTTGATTCTGGCATTCATGTGGATGTATTTTGATACATACCATCAACTTAAACAGGAATGGTTTGAGGAACATAACAAGTTCATGGCGTTAACTTGGCCTCCAAATTCCCCCGATTTCAATGCGTGAAAGGAAGAAAGTGGTGAACAAACAAGTCTGATCCACGACACAGCTTCTTTGTTGTCAGATACCACCTCACACCTTCAGAGGTCTTGTTGAGTCCATGCTGTTTTGGCAGCACAAGGCATACAGAGTGGTTAGTTTTAATGTTATAATTAGTGCAAATCTGGAATTTTGGAAAATTGGGGGGGGGGGGGGGGGGGGGGAACAGGCAGAAAATTCATGATGTCCATTTGAGCTTTTTTGCTTCTTCCTGCTCTAGATAATACCAGTGTGATTGGATCAAAGGACAAGCAACAAATGCATAATTTGTGCAACTTTAATGTCTTACACCATGACAATGATCTCTGCTTTACTGTTGTAGGCAATGTGAAACAGAAAATCAGAACAGAATGTAAGCTGTGACCTGTATAGTCTAGTGTCTCCATGGTGCTTTCCCTGACACACTGAAACAAGACCATAGATAAGTATTAACTAACTATTAACAGTTGCCAAGGTGTTACACCAGGGTTTTTTAAAACAGATTAGAAGGTTCCCAATGTAAGATTTCATTTGCTCTTACTCCTGAATCTCCCATCTGAATCTAATATGCTTTCTGTGTGCTCTTTCATGTGTGAAGAGGTCTTCAATGCCCCCCCCCCCACTCTCCCCATCAACTCACAGTACAATGGAACATGCCTGGATATGTCCTTTCCTCAGAATAACTGAACCCTTCTCTGTCTTTCTCTGATGCCAGACATCTGAGGTCGTAATGTCATTTACTGGCACTGAAGCCGCCCCGCACACACTCAGACACATATGAAAACAGACACACACACGCGCGCACAAACACACAAACATGCACATATTGCGTTTTCTGTTAAATTAAAAAACAACCCCTGTGCAATTGGGTCATTTAGAATTAGAAGCAATAAGATCCTAGTCAGTTTGCTTATTTAATAGTTTTAATTTTGTCTTTTTTTTGCTATTGTTGATATTGATTGGCAATAAATGTACAATTTTTTCACATAGTTATAATTATAGTTATAGTTATAGTTATTAAGTGGGTCTTTCCATGTTGCTATGGTGGGAAATTTAGAGGTACGTTATTTAATACCAGTGAGTTTGTTTTTGTTTAGTGATTTATTTTCTACATTCTACAACAATACCGGGGATTTCAAAACAATAAAATAACACATATGGAATTAGGTAATTACGCAACAACATCAAAAACAACAGTTAGTTGCTATTTTAAGACACAGAGGTCAGTCTTTCTGTAATAGTTCCTGCAAGAACAGTATCGTCAAGTGCATTTACAAAATCCGTTAAGCACCATAATGAAACTGGCTCTCATGAAGGCCGTCCCAGGAGGACGAGACCAAAACCTACCTCTGCTGCAGACGAGAAGTTCATTTAGAGTTATCAGCCTGAAAAATGACCAATTAACAGCAGCTCAGATTAGAGGCGTTATGAAGTCTTTACAAAGCAGAAGTAGCAGAAACATCTCAATATCAACTGTTCAAAGGAGATTAATGCATTTTTTGGACGCCTTCAGCAAAACTTTACAATGTACTGTAGAAAGAAATAAACATCAGGAACCATCATGGAGTTAGAAAGTGACCCCAAGCTTTTGAACGGTAGTGTACATACTGAGGTGCTGTTAATTGGTAAAACATATTGTAGCGTTTTTACCACTAAAAGAACCTTGGAGAGACAAGTGAGCTGTATTGCTGCCCAATGCATTGGCTGGGAGAAGTTTATTACTTCACAGTCACTGAATAGCATGGGAAACACATTCACTAGGAGAACCCTCTCAATTCAGCCTTAGCATGAACCGGAGCACATTTAACAGATCACACACAGAGATTGCACACACACACACACACACACACACACACACACACACACACACACACACACACACACACACACACACACATAACCCTAACACAGTCAACATAGCCGAAGCCACTAACCTACACAAACTTTCCCCAACAGGGTGAACACATAGAAAAACCTCCCACAAGGCATGATGGTCGTCAGCCGCCTCCCCGCCTACTCCACACTGCCCCCACCCGAGCTGTGACTGTCCCCGGTCACCAAGAATACCTCAGTCTCTGAGGCATGAGTCCTTCTGTGGCCAGGGCCAGGGTAGCTCAGTGGTTAAGGAATTGGACTACGGTTCGGAAGATCCCAGGTTCAAACCCCACAATCACTGTTGGGCCCTTGATTAACCCTCAACTGCTCAGATGTGTAATGAGATAAAAATGTAAGTCGCTCTGGATAAGAGCGTCTGCCAAATGCTTAAATGTAAATGTAAATGGAAGGGGGGAGCGCAACCATTGTGCAACCACCTGAAGCGGTCCGGCCTCCGCAGAGTTCGATGTTTCACTGGCATGTGGCTGGTAAGGAGCGAGAGAGTCTCGTGGAGAACAACCACTCACGTTCGCCCCGCCAACCGCACCCGGTAGACGATATCGGAGAGCTGGGCAATTACCATACAGGGGCCCACCCAGTGGGACATAAGCTTGGGCAAGAGCCCTCTCTTCCTCCCGGGGGAATACACCCATACCTGCTCTTGCCCCTGGCTGTGAGTGTCATAAACACGGCGCTGCTTAAAACCGGAGTCCGCTAAGTGTTTACGCGCCAACTCATGAACAGTTTGTCCCTCAACGAACAAAAATAATCCACACGAGGCTTTGTGGGTAAATCCAATTGTGGTCCAATCACAAGGTCCACGGAAGTGCGTAGCTCGCGGCCAAACATTAGAGCAGCTGGCGTTAGCAGTGACTGTGACTGAGTGCAGTGACTCAGTGCAGTGCAGTGACTCCTGCACTGCTGTGCGGTATGCCCAGAGCATGAGAGGCAAATGTTCATCCCAGTCCTGTTGCCGATCGCCGGTAAGCATAGCGAGTTGTGTGGTGAGCGTCTGATTAAACCGTTCCACGAGGCTGTCACTTTGCGGATGAAGGGGCACTCGCACAACGCTGCAGACACCTCCGCCTCAGAGTTGCGCCCCTGATCGGGGTGTAACTGCTCAGGGGCGCCGAATCGGCTGAACACCTCATCCACCAGCAACTCGAGCCGTGGTCGAAGCGCTCTGGCAAAAGCCTCCGGCCACTTCGTGAAATAGAATATACACAACCATACGCTCCATAGGTGCCCCCACCCGAAAGTCCTGTAATGGTGCTCGCAAGTGCTGAGTAGGGTCCTTCCTTGCCGTGCAGACGTCGCATCTGTGAAAAAAGAATTCGCTATCAGTATGACAGCCCGGCCAGTAGAAGCGAGCACGCAAACGCAGCAGAGTTTTAGTTACTCCGAAGTGACCCAAACCGGCATGCCCATGAACCATCCCCAGCACACATGCCCGCAAAATCCTCTGTACCAGCAGCTGAAAACATTCGCCGCAGCAGCGAAACAGTGGAGCCGGTGTTCACGAGCGCCCACAGCAAGACGCCATCCAGCACACAGTCCACGTAAACCCCAGCGCGATTTCCTACACGTCCCGAACGGAAGTTGTATCCACAAGTTGGGGGAACAGAGATGGCTGCGGGAGGCGGCTTCCCCTCAGTGCCTCCCAGACCTAGTTTAACGGCTGCTGGGGAACGCTGTCCTCAGGTCTGAGAACGTTGCAGCAGTAGTCCAGTGGCCCCGGGCCTCGGCGTCGCCGCGAAACCTCGGAGGCTTGCTCGTTGCCTATCCGTGACGGGTAACCCTGTCCGCCGGGAGGTTGCGGGAGGTCGCTCGGCTCTTTCGCCGTGATGTTCCGCCATTATGGGTTCAGCGCGCTCAGCCTCGTGCAGCGCCTCAGAAAGGGAAACTGGTGCCGCTAACCTGATGTGCTCGCGGACTTCCAGCGCCCGGAGCACGCCGCCCTCCAGCGAGAGTGCTACTCTGACCGCGGTTTCCGCCGGGGACTGTCCGTGTGGTCGGCGGCTAGCTTTACCTGCGCGAAGAATGCGTAAGGTTCTACGGCACAGAGGAAGGCGCAGCTGCAGCTCGCATCGCCGGCTGATGGCACACGGAGCTGTAGTGTGCTCCGGCGCTGTTGCTGAGTCCGCTCCAGAACCCGCTTCCGGCCCTTGCGCAGCATCAACGTTGGGCTCTGCCCCGAGATCCAGTGCCAGCATGATGGTCGTTAACTGCCGCCCCACCTATGCCACAATATTTTATTTTGTGTCTGTATGTGTGTGTACAGCGCGCGTGTTACAGCATTAGAGAAGTTAAAAATCCATTTTCTCTCTCTGCTCTTTCTTTTCTCAGCCTGCTCTTTGTGTCTGTATGCGCATGCGTCATTGCCACGCACACATACGCACACAGACCCCTCCTACTTTCGCCTTCACAGACACACACACTCTTTCTCTCTGCTCTACACAGAAACACTGCTCGTCGCGATTCTTTTCAGAGGTAAAGTGCAGGTTCATTTGTTCTATTTTTACTTTACAGCCGTGATTTTGTTAGTGTGTCACTCAATCTAGTGTCGTTAGAGACATTTCTTGTTTATTTTTCCAATAAAACAGTGTTTCTGGTGTGCAAGCGAGTATGAAAAGCATGGAAGAAGGGTAACTGTGTAAGACGAGAAGGGGAGAGGGGAGATTACTTTAGATTCACACACACACAAACACACACACAGTGCCTGCGCACACAAACGGAAACACTTATCTGTCTGGATTTATTTTTATTTAAAGGTAAAGTGCTGGTTAATTTGTTTACTTTATACTTTATATTTAATAATTTTTATGTATTTATTTTTTTGGGCTGTGGAACGAATAATTTGAGTTTCCATTATTTCTTCTGGGACAATTCTATTTGGTTTACGAGTGTTTTGAAATAAGAGCTCACTTCCGGAACGAATTATGCTTGATTGATTGATGGAACTCACTGTAGCATCCACACACGGTAATCTCATCTCCATGCTCTTTAGCCAGTGACGTAGTGCCCGAATCTGCCCTCGAAACTCATTCTGCCACCGGCTCCACTCTTCTGTGTCCACCCTGGAAATGTCAAGAGACATGCAGATCACATTCTGTATAGTCTGAGCTCTTGCATTATAGTTGTCTTACATTATATTCATGATAAATTCACTATGGGATCATCTTCAATAAACAGCTGAGAATTTTAGAGAAGTGGCATAAGTTTTTTTTTAATCAGTGTTGTCACCATAGGTAATGAAAATTCACCACTGGAAAAACAAAATAGAACATTTGTTACAATTGTACATTTTCAGTCATAATTAAAGGGGTTCAACAAAAAAAAAATACATTAAACATTTAAGAACTACAGCTTTTTTTTTTTTTTTTTTTACAAATGATTTTAAGTAGGCTTAAAATAATTAAACACCTAACACCAATCAATTATAACATTAAGATGCAAAATATTATTTGTTCGACGCATCCCATGGGTGCTTGATCAAATAGGGATGTGAGGAGTTTTGGCTTTGGGTATGCATGATCCAGTTAGCAGCTTACAGGTATATAATTAATAATCAATGTTAATGTGTTAATGTTATGGCTAAATTAATCTGCATTGTATAAATATTCATGGAAAGATGCAGTCCAAAGTGATGCAAATGAAAAGTAAAAGAGGGCATTATGGCAGCAGGGCATGTGGCTGAGCTTCAGTCTGTGAGGAGAGCGGGGAGCTGGGAGACGTAGGTGATAAAATTATGGCACCTGTGGGGAAAATGTTTCTGTGTTGCAATGAGCCACAGAGGAAATAAAGAGAGCAGAGGCAAAAGCTATTAAAGAAAAAGCTGAGCAGCAACTATGAGAGTTTTGGTGTTTGTATAAGCATCAAATCTTTGCTGAAAAGTGAAGTTTAATAACAAAGACAATAAAGCCACTCCCAAGACTCACAGCCTGCTTCCTGTGATTCAGTCTAGAACTTGTCACACAGGTGCCAAAACCTGGGAATTGAAGGTGAACGTTACTTTACCAACTACAGGAAGAGCAGGAAGCACTGTCAGGCCCTGCTTCAGGTGTAGACAGAAGATCAGCAGGTACTCTGAAACCTGGTCAGCAGGTGCTCCAGCTGCCAACTCACTCCCTCAAAGATGGGGCTACTCCATGAGCTAGAGGCTTTTATCAAGCTGGTCAAGAATGTGGGCAAAGCATGGAACTGGTCTGAAGCTCAGTGGGTGACCCACATTATGCTTCTTCTAACCAGGGTGTCCCAAATTGGCACTAACAGCTACCAGTCAATTACAGCTTTTATAGCATTATAGCTAAAAAAAAAAAAGCTTCACTGCTTACAGTATGACCACCTCAACCTCCGAAAACCATAGAGAGGTCCTTGTGTCTCTGGCAATAGTAGCTCTAAAGCAGGCAGAGCTGGGACTGGAGGTCTAAAAAGTGCATCACTGTCATAGAATTTTCTGGTGTGTATTCAAATCTACTTGGTTGTACTAACCTCATTGACCCCCACACTGAGTGTTATCCAGGGAGGTTATTCAAAGGCTGACCATAAAAGTTGCTGGAACACAAAAGAAATGTGGTTTGGGGTTCAGGGTATATTTGGGGTATTTGGGGTAATTTAGGAGGCCCACAGAGTTGTAAACAACCCAGTGGTATTGGTTAGTCGGGTTCTGTGTCAACTTTAGAAAAGTCACGTTTGATGCATTCCCAATGCCTTATTCAACACTGGATTTGACCTAATGATGCTGGCAGATTCCCTTGACTACAACATACTGTGAAAAAACAATCTTGTCCACCCCTTGTGATTTAAACCAATTTGTGACTGTTTGGCTTGTTCAGGGTGCCCACGATCTTCCAACGTCTGACTGCCAGACTCCTCTGCCAACATCCTGCTTATGCCGCTGCCTGGACAATACAATAATAATATAATAACAGGGTGTACAGGCAATAAAAAAAATTGTGCATCTAGAGTAGTGTCGAGTAGAAATAGAGTATCTGGACTTCCACAGGTCATGGGTAGAAGCTGTTGAAGTAAAAGCTGATCTCCGTGGTTGGCCCCTCCTATGTTCTTCTTAGAAGGGGGAGGGGCATCCCAAAAGGGGGAGGAGAGTTGAAAATTAAGGTGTGGTCAAGCACTACAGTAGTTTGTGAAGGTGGGGGAAGAAGTGGGAGAGGGGAGTGGCAAATCCTGCCAAACCTGTAGGACTATGCTTCAGTGTATAAATGGATAATGGCCAAACAGTACAGTAAAAGCAACCCAAGACAAAAAAAAAAAATTTTCTTAAAGGGCCATGTTAGTCATATGATCTTAACCCAATTCAGCATGTTTCTTTTTCACTTACAGACTATACAGTAGCGGCTTAAGGCAGCTGAAGTACAGTAAAGCTCTTGCTAAGTATCTTGAGGGAGGAAACTCAGTGCTTTTCAGAGAGATTGGATTTCAGAGAGAGATGTTTTTGTATCCTAGCATTAAAAATAATCCTAACATTTATGATTATCTTACTTTGCAGAATAACTTTTGAGTCTGTAAATGTGGAGAGACTGCGTAAAAACAGCTGTAGTTCATAAACAGTTAATAAAATATTTTTGTTAATGCATTCACCATTGATAATATAAGAACGAAACAGTACATAAGAATAGGCAAACAACAGATTCAACAACATCCTTCATCCAGTAACAGCAGTTTTGTCAATGATGTGGTTAATTGCAGGTGTCAAATAACAAAGATTAGGAGCGTCCTATAATGTTTTGGCTGTGATTTAGCAAAATGTTGGACAAGGACCATAAGTCTGGTCATCAAAAATGTAGGAGGATTGAAAGCATGGCATTTTTTGCACTGTGCACTGTTTGCACTTTTGGTCAAAATTGGAGATGCCAGCTTGTAAAAGTTGGAGCCAAAGACTATGCAATAGATATGGCCACTTGGACAGTGTGTCCACCACGCCTGGTTATACTGTACTGTATTAATAATGGGCACTCTTATGCAAGCACACAATGAGATACCTTAAATTAACCTCGAGATGAAGCATTGTCTATTTCAAAGTAGCAAATACAGTGTTAACATGCGAAATGTTCGCTTATAATATGGGGAGCAATGATCTCCATAGGGATGTGTAGATAGAGCCAATAAATGGAAGCCAAGTTGAGACCAGGATTGTGCTTGGCACAAGAAAACCTGTCCCTTTGGCCTCTGGTGAAAGTCCAGCTGTGTCCTGGCTTAGGCTCATGACAAGTGAGGCAGCTTTTTTGGCCTCTGGTGAGAGCGAGACTATTACAGGGGTAGGTAAGGCTGGGACAGAACCAGGCACATTTTTAGCTGGAGCAATATCCTCAGCAGAGCAGCGCGGCAGAGTGACACCATCCCTGTAGTGTGGATGACTATAACGTCAGAGTCCAAAAAGGTCAAAACAGTAAAACAATACCATGAAATAGACACAGTGAACATAATCATAAACTGAACAGAGCAGAAGAAAAACTGAAACACAGAACTGAAAAAAAAAATGGAGAAAAAAATGCCAAAAGTGTGGTGGAAGTTATTTAAAGAAATCGGAGACTCAGTCTAAGTCACAATAAGAGCAGAAGATTTTTAAGACAACTTATTCAGGAACTTGTTTGTGGTGCATGCTGGGAACTAAAATCAAGAACCAAGTTAAAATCATTCAGAAGCAGATGCGTGCCAACATATTGCCACTATACTGTAAATGGGTAAACACCATGATGAAGTTATGACTAAGTTTAGCAGCACTGTAAAAAAATTTTCATGTAAAATTACAGTAAATTACTGGCAGCAGTTTTGCCAGTAAAATGCTGTTTTATTACAGTATTTGTACTGTAGAAATAGACTACAGTAAATTGCAAATATACAGTTTATTACTATGATTTTGTACTGTTTACTGTATTTTAGCGGTAAATAATTATCCAGACAACTTGTATTTTTAACAGCATTAAAAAAAAAATTTTTTTTTTAGTCCTGCCCAATTTTTTCTCCCCGATTTCCTCCCCAATCTAGTCGTGTCCAATTGAACATCACCCGGGATTCGAACCTGCGATCTCCTGATGATAGGGCGAACACTTTAACCTACTGCGCCACTCGGAGGCCCACAAAATCAGCAAAAGTACTTGCACTTACTGAAGTTTTCATTAAAGTGTGTTGATTATCTAATTTACAGTTAAATACTGTATACTGTAGTGTATTAAACTGTAAATACAATATTTACAGTTAAATATTGTAAATTACAGTAATGCTGTTTCTTTTACAGTAATGTGCAGTATTTCGAAAAAACAGTCGGAAACTGTAAAAAAAAAATTTACATGAATTTGTTACAGTGAGGGTATTTTTGAGCATTTACTAATATCATACTTTCATTACCAGGTTATCATGCTGGTTATTGTGCTATACAGCTAGTGTTTGCTGTTCTGATTTACGTTATCACTGTGTTCACAAACCTTGGTTTGGACGAGTACAACAAACTAGCTTAGACAAAAATTTGCAACATACCATTAAAAACTACAAAGAGAAGGGAAAATATCAAGGTCAACTGAACATGGATTAATGTGGGAAGCAGTGGGATAAAAAAACAAATCCAAACAGCCACTAGATGGCATTAAACATTTTAGCTTTACATGTGACTCGGTCATGACACCAACCCATAAAGAAAGTCATTTGGTTATTATTACAGTATTGTGAATTTATTTATTTTAAGAAAGTTGAATTGGTAAAATGAGTTTTAACCTTGACGTTTGGCTAGGAATTCCCCCCCCCCCCCAAAAAAGAATGTTATATTAGACGCCTGATTTAATATTCTCTTTATCTGAATGACCATCTATATGGTAAGATTCTCGAGACTAATTTGATATCAAATTTGCCACAAACAAAAGGTGTGCAGTTACTAAACAAAATTAGTTAATAGCTACTGAATGTATTTGCCTTACCCATATCGTTTGTCTTCTGCATCCTAAAATTGGACAAAAAATATACTTACACACAAATCAATCGAATACACATACAGTACATACTGTACAAACACACTGTTATTATAAAATATTATATTTTTGACTTGTAGATGACAAGACAATGCTATTGTGAGGTTCTCGGCTGAGTTTTACCTTAACTTTCATCTGAGCATAAATACTTGGAGCACAGCTCACACACATGACCAGCACATGATCATTACTCAGAAAGAAACTTAACAAATAGACCTACTCTAACTGAATATGTCGTATCAGAGCTGAACTCAATTCTCCATTTAATGTGTACTTCAACTATCACATCTTCTCAGATGAGATGCAGGTCTTCAGTGGCAAAGCAAATCCCTTTTTCGGTAGGACCGTCGTATTGTTGCTGACTGTGCAATCACCTTCCTAAAGCTTACTGTGGATTTCCAGTGGAACTAATAAGTTCCCATCACGAGCATGGACTATCTGATTAAATTAAAGATGAACTTGCTTCAGGGAAGAGTTTCATGACTTGGGCATTCTCACTGTGAGTTGAAATCGATTGGAATATGATCTTCTGTCTCACCACAGCTAAAGTACTTTACTAGAAGCAGAATGTTTTTTTTTTTCTGATAAATGTCATATATTCAAAGTCTTTGTGTATTCTTGTGTTGCAATCCCGTTGAGATCGTCCTTTATCAGTGATTGCTCTTGACAGATGATAGTCTGCAACTGAGTGTAGCAAAATTACATCCTATTGCTTCATGTAATTGGTCTTGTGTTATCTCTGGTTGTATGAGTACAGTCTCCACACAGATTGGTCCTCTGGTACAGTACCATGGCTTTAACAACAGAAGACAAAATTCAAACAATCTGTCCAAACAACAGAACTACGACTCAGTTACGCTATAAGGGCCAATATTCAGCTCGTTCATTGTGTGGACTACACGGTTAGGCACATTCTTCAATTCTTAGATAATGTAGCTCCAGATAAAGGGAACATTTTTTCTGTCAAGCTACACATACCGCTCCTAAGCTGCCAGTGATCCAGACCCCCTCTGCCCTCTCATCCTGTCTGACTCGTCCTGGTTGGAGATCTCGTCGCATGGATGACCCGTGTGGCCTGTTTGGGAAGCGTGTGGGACGGTTTCACTTTACCATGAACAGGGTCTTGGCCTTGGCTGATGCTGACAGCTGTTTCTCTGAGGACTTGTGACTGCAGTTGCGCAATAGTTTAGAACTGGAATTTCCAATGGCGCTTCCAATAACAAACTGGACTTCATATTAACTTAATGACATCAACTGTTATATTGAACTTCCAGCCTCCTAACACACAGTATGACTGCAGATCAATCCTGCTATCCGTTATCACCCAAATGAGGATGGGTTCCTTGTTGAGTCTGGTTCCTCTCGAGGTTTCTCGGCTTGCTCATCAGGGGCTGTCTAATCATTTTGATGCATACCCGTTCACATTTCATAAAATCTTTTTTAAATGTGTAAAGCTGCTTTGCGACAATGACAATTGTTAAAGTGCTATAAGATAAAATTGAATCTTAAGCCACTTGCCTCCTTGGTACTGTAGGTTTTATTCCATACCTTTCAGTTTCTGCCTACTTATCCTGAGCCGCAGTTAAGTGGCTAGAGCTAAAAGCAATTATAAGTTCCAAATGCTTAAGCATAACTACCAAGTTCAATAAGCTAAATATAAATCAATATTAAATTAACCCCTTGGAAGTCTGGTTATATATTCAGGATCTTCCTTCATGGGTGGATACTTGTAAATTTGCTTACTAGAATGTTTCTGTTCCACTAATCTATTCCTGTCAGTGCCGTGTTATTCAAACTCAAGCTTAGGCTACACATTTTTATCACTTCCTTCATTCCCACTGTGTGTGAGTGAGGACAAAGTACCTGGTGGATTCAAAAGCATTTATACTCATCTCACAGAATCTAGCCTGATTGAGATTTTAACTACCTGGCCTGTGTTGAACTAAGATTTCTAAGAGAGGAATAGATCCATGCTCATGTGCTAGTGTACTGTATTAGTTATGTCTGAAGCTAACCTTCTCAGAGGGAGTAAAGAAAATCATTTCCTTTATGGGCAGCAGCTTGGTGACATTTGGCTATTATGTTGAGCTAATACCAAACTTAACCTCATCAAGAGTCATCACTTTGCCGAGCCCAATAAAAAGTTGTTATTTTAGGAAAGTGAAATTATTGCCCAGTATCAAGCAAAGAAAACAACCAAGAAGATTTTAAATTACAGTGGTACCTTGTATTATGAGAGTACCTTGGTCTGCGAGTGTTTCTCAAAATGAGCAAAATTTTTGAAATACTTTTAGGTGTGTGTGTGAAAATCAAACCTTCCCCCTGCTCTCTCTAGGTCTGTTTGAAAGCTGGTGTATGTGAATATATATATATGCGCTTGCGTGAGTGAAAGAGTAATAATTGAGCGCTTTGATATACAAGCGTACTTCCAGGACGAATTATGCTCGCAGTCCAAGGTTCCACTGTACTGTAATTAGGTCAAAAGCGGCTTCAGTTTGCTATGGAGTATAAAGATTGGATAATGGAAAAATGGTCATGTGGTCTGATGAATCCCTACTCCACAGGAATGGGTGCATCAGGGTGAGATGGGAAGAGCATGAAGTGATGCACCCATCATGCATAAGGGCCACTGTACAAACCTCTGGAGGCAGTGTTGCTTCACTTGGTCAGATCTAGGCTGAGAAACATTATGTGGCTGTAAAATGAAGTCAGCTGATGACCTGAATGACCAGGCTGTCTTATCAGTGCTTTGCTGAACCACGTTGGACACTCTAATTAAAGCTAAAGGTGGTCAAACATTGTATTTTTGTGAAACATTTTTTTTTTGGGCCAAGCAATACAGTAGATAGTCCTTTGGTAAATATTTTTGTACAGAGCATATATTTTCTGATTTGATATTTGGTAGCTTTTGCAGACTTACCTTATAATGTCCATCTTGGACAGGTGAAAGCATTATGGGCAGGGATTTGGCAGGAAGATGCTGGTCTCTTTGCAGAGATGGACATGGTCGAGGGGTGCTGACAAACTGTGTATAGCAACAGACGGGCTACATTTAGTAACTGTATGCCTTCCCTTTTTTTTTAAATAGATCCTACAATACTGATCATAAGAATTATTTCAGTCCCATTTTTACACCAATTATGCTGATTCTGACCAAAGAATTTTATTTCAGATATGCCAACTGTTGGTTAATAATATTTAATGACAGTTAGGCCTTGTTCACACGGGCGTTACATGTTTGGATAAACGAACGCGCTCTGAACCTCCTAGACGTTTATGTTGCGTTTTGTAGTGGTGCTCGATTGACTTCTACACTGGCGTTCGTTTGTCTCTGTTTAACGCCATATGAAGCCCAAATTGTAGTTTGTGTATTAACCTGTGGAGGCAGTGTGTTGCGAACTGGATATGAAAGACCTTGTCGTTTTATTTGAGGTGCCTCCTTTTAATACAGTATGGGCCATTTTGCTATATTAGACATTAATCTTCTTGTTTTAACAATTCTCGTAATATGGCGATGTAGGGAGAGAAAAAA
The DNA here is from genome assembly GCA_030522415.1 of Channallabes apus. Taxonomy (NCBI): domain Eukaryota; kingdom Metazoa; phylum Chordata; class Actinopteri; order Siluriformes; family Clariidae; genus Channallabes; species Channallabes apus. Next base: position 6,549,929 of record CM060104.1, read on the forward strand.
TCGCCGCCGCTACTGGGTTCACCCTCTGACTGCACAATGTCGGATTAAAGGACGTTTTTTTGTGGTTTATGAAGAAATGCGAGTTTTTCAATTATTGTCGGATGTCAGGTTTTTATTTAATTTTTTTCCTTTTTTCCGCATTTCCCTCTGTATAGCATGTAGGATCATGGGATATATCCGGTCCTCCGAAGCATAAAATGAATGCGAAGAAAATGCACTAGAAGTCTTTTCCTTGTGTTTGTTGGGATTTGAACGGCAAGAAAAAGCTGCATGCAACGTTTTTTTTGACGCCATATAACCGCGCAGCCGGACAAACGCACGTCACCAAAGCCCGTGTGAACACACTCACTGACTCCTATGTGTAGAAAACCCTCGGCACTTCATCTGCGCTCACCGGACGCTACGAACGCCAGAAAAGCGTTCGATTGTAACCCCCGTATGAACAAGGCCTTAGGCACGGCATTATGTGCTTATTATTATATACTTTCAGAAAATGTTTATTTGCAATAATTCCAAATAACTTGTTTTTAACAATGATGCAGTTGATCCACAAGTCAACTTAACTGTTACAGTCTAACAGTATGAGTTTGCTCACTTCTCTCGTTCATCCTCCTCCTAACTCATTCATTAAACAATGATTCAGTATTTGACTATTACTGAGTCTGCTACCATATAATATAATTTTATTTAGCAGCCTTAGGTTGATTTGTGCAAAACTTTGTTCAGAATTTGGAACAGCTAAAATTCGTTCATGAATAATGATGATGAAGTCCCATTTAAAGTATTTACAGAGTTATGGGCAAATCACGGTGGGTTTAAATTCCTTTGAAATTACCAACTGATTTAGATATGTGAAACATCTACAGTAGTTATTACCTAAATTATACCCAATATATTTCTAAATACTTATAAACTATTTTGTCAATGTTGGCCTGTCATTATTGTGTCAAATGTTCTGCTGTATATGTATATATATATATATATATATATATATATATATATATATATTTTTTTTTTTTTTTTTTTTCCTATAACAGGATTAATGTTACTGATTGAGTTCCTGTGGAAACATTTAAATAACATATAAATGTAAATTGTAAAATAGAAATGTTTAAAATAAAATGTTCCTTTTAATATTTGCAACTATTGTTTAAGAAATTATTTAAAAAATATTTTTATGAAATGGCAATAATAAATCCTACTCTAGTAAAAATTAAGGTTTAAATTAAAAATTCTTTCTTTGTCCCAGTTCATTTAAATCCAACTATATATTCATTAAAATACAGGATTAATTATTAACAACAAAATTTTAATAAGGATCATGTCTATGTACAGTAAACTATAGCCTATGTCTGTGTGTGTATGCCTGTGTGTACGTACACACAATATACTGGGAAAAAAAATCTCCGAAACACCCTTGACAATTCGTTGGGAAATATCAATTTGAAATAGTAATATTTTTTAAAAAGCTCTATTTTCATGTTTTAAAATTACAAATAAACATACATAGCCTTAAATAAATAAAACTAAATAAGTAGAGACAGTAGATGATATTTCTATTATTGTTTATTTACATTAGAATATGAGATTTTCATTTTTAAAAGCAATGCAATTTCCTCCCAGCATTACACCTCATGCACAGTTCAGTTTAGATTTCATATATTTGTAATAATAAGGTTTAACCTCAAAATGACCCTTATCATGGAATTCATACATCTGCTCTTCATCTCAATTTTCTAAAATGTCATATCAAGTTAGTACACCATGCAAGGCAAATATATTACAGAACATGAAATCAAAATAAAGAAAATGGAAACTAAATATGAAGATATACACAAGTCAAGTACTTTCTAGAAAATAAGCAGTGAATTGGAAAAAAAAAAAACACTGATCAAGGAAAAAAAAAATCTATATTTGTCTTAAAAATGGAGAAACTCCCACAATATATTCTAATACACTAATTTGTATTGCTGAACTCATATTTCTGCAGATTACAGTAGCACACTCTGAAAAGGGGAACTAGCTGAATGCATATCAAATGCTTTATACTGCCTAATAGCAATGTAAAAAAAATATAGGAGGAAATATAGGAAGTAAAACCGTACTGTTAAAATGTCTTTCAGCAAAGTTATACTTCGTCTTTAATTGAAAACAGTGGCTCACAAGAAGTATTTCTGCCAAAATTAAGTTTGTGTGTGAACAATGTCGACAGTCATGCCATGAAATGTTCAGCTGATGACAGTCAATTGCTGGTATGATATTCAAGGAACACTTCAGGGAAACCCTAGCCTCTACCGTCTCTGAGCAAATGATACTGTAGAAGCAACAGAAGAAAGGAATGAAAGGCTCACTGCAGATCTAAAAAAGCAAAAACAAAAAATGGATACTATGAAACAACAACAAAAGACAAAACAAAAATGTCAACCAAAAAAATAATGCATGAAACAGAATGTGACGGAATTGTATAATTAATGATGACCTTACCTGAATGCTTGGAGCTGTGGGCAGCTGGCAGACATCAACCTTACTGCCTACGCGCACACTCTCTTCCATTACTACAGCTTTGGTTACAGATAAACACTGCAGAAAAATAAAAAAGAGAAGAAGATACCAGGGTAAATCATCATTGACTGGTACACACTCGATTGTTTGTGCAATTTTCAAAATGAAGCTATAAAAAAAAAAGTACAAGTATAAAACTGTACAAGTATTATACATACAGTAAAAATAAAACATGTTATGTCAAAATACAAAAAAATTTGATCTATTCTAAAGCAATTGCATAACAGGAAGAGATCTGGTTTTGAACTATGTTGTTGATTTAACTTACAAGTATCAAATGCTCAGCATCACATTCAGGTTTGTCCAGATGCTACGAGTAGAGGGTAGGGGCAGACGTCTTAAATCTTCTTGGCACAATACACCAGGACCACTTGAAATGAATGTGAACTGTGTAGGTGTTTCAATGTGGCAGGGGATCTCGGTGCTCTTAATTATTGTTTTTACAGTATAAAGGACATTCAGATGTTAATAAATAAGTCATATACCTCCATATGTGGGAATATATGTTTGTTGTGAGATGCAAAATAGTGGCATAGTTCATGTTACATTAAGTGTGCTTTCCTTCTCCAGTGTTAAAATGTTATGTAATATTTTTCTCTATACATTCAGAAATATTATTTGCAAAACTCCACTACTTCCATGATGGCACGTTACTGTAAGTTAACCTGCCATATACATGCATAAAGATAAACGTACTGTATGTATCCATGTAATCTTGCTAAGAATTTCGGTCTGTTTTGGCATCTGTTCTGGTTTGTTAACTTGAAAACAAATCCAAGTAAAAAAAAATAAAGACATCTTAAATTAAAGAACAAATGCAGCCTAGAAGTAGCAGTTAATAAAAGTACTCTGTGTAAAAAATAATAAAATAATAAAAATAAAAAAAATCACTAGATAAGTAATGTAGTTAACCATAATAACGTTTCCTATAAAATCAGCAGTGGTATGTGAGTAACGGACAGAACGTCCAGCATTACTCAATTGTTACAAATGATATGATGTTAGGGGGAAAAATGTTGAGAATGAATAATTGTCATTGTTGACTATACAATGCATAGTGTTTAAGCACCCAAACTACATACTGTATAATGGGTCATTGTCATCAGTCCCCAATAAGAACATAACAGTAGTTTCTGGAATGCACTTTTCTATGACAAAAAAAAAAAAAAAGTTAATTAAAAAATGAATAAATAAATCTGTTTTCTGTAGTTGTAGTGTGTAGTTGGGGATTTTTTTTTTTAAACAAGCAGATGTTGAAATCTACAAGGTTGTATCACTGACGGTGCTCTGAGTGTTAAATGCATAGTAAGGGCAGTATTAGAATCTGCGAGAATAACTGCTGGATGTGTAGGAAGATGAAGAGAAGTTCATGCTGAAGCCGGAGCCAGTGGCATCGAAGCTACCTCTTCTTGAGCCTGATCTAGATCCGGTCCTGGATCCAGATCTTGATCCAGTAGCAGACCCAGAACCACTGACATTAAATGGACTGTAAAGGCCTTTACTAGACTGTGAACAGGCTTCTAGCAACCTTAGCCCAGTTCCTTCTTCAACCATGCTTCTTTCCATTGCATCCTTGTAGGAGATCTTGAGTTTAGTTTTGGGGCACGTAAGGTATTTGGAATAAGCACTCACATCCCTTAGCTTTTGGGCTGTGCGGACATCTATAGTGCCTTTTCGGATTGACTCTTCTAGAGAGACTCTTCCTTCAACCTCTGGTTCAATAAGGCCACCAGTAAGATAATGGATTTCTAGAAAACGCTGACCAGCTTCATAATACAACCAGCCTTTCTTAAGAGCTTGAGAAGCAGACATTTTAATTTTGGTTCTAGGATCCTCAAATCCACTGAAGGCTTTCTGTGCTAGGTTAATTCTGTCAACCATTATCTTATCCAGAAGGCCCTTATTAGTTGCATCAACAACAGAGTACTTTTGTCCAGTTGAAGGGTCTATTATGCCACCAGTGCAAGCTTGTGCCTCCAGCAGTCTTTGGCCAGTGATGCTATCCACTATGTTCCTGTGCATGGCTTCAGTGACTGAAATCTTCTCTAAAGTGTCTGTATCAAGAATTCCAGCCACAGGTCCAGTCTCTTCAGTTGGATCATTCCACACAGTTGTGGGTGTTTTGATGGATGGTAACGGACTCATTGGATACGATGAAGAGGATCCAATGGATGATGATCGGGAGCGAAAGCCACCCATGTTTCCAGACAACATGTCAGCAAATTCTGTAATGGCAAGGTTGCCAGAACGATACTGGTCAAGAGCGGACTGATCAATAAAACTTCTTGCCAGAGCATCAGCTATGTCATACTGGCGACCTGACCTTCTGTCAATGATTATGGATTTTTCTTCGCCATCGGATGATGTCATTGTGATTTCTTCCCATTCACATTCCTGCTCTGCAAGTTCAAGGTATGTTTGGTGGTCGATCAGCCCTTTGCGGTAGGCTTCATACACAGACATTTCTTTGCCCGACTCAGGATCAACAATAACGACTCTGCGTTTGCGAACAGAGGATTTGGAGGATGTCGTTTTCTCTCGTTTTTTCTCCTTTAAGAGTAAAAGTACAAGATCAGTCTCTGGATCTATAATGCACCTTTCCATCAGCTGCAGATATGTTAGGTTCTCCTCTGTGTTTGGGTCAAAAAAGCCCTTGGTATCATCAGAGGGATCAGAGAGGATCTCATTCATCTCTTCATCAAAGAATCCACGGTTGTAAGCCACTTCTACAGGCAAGCGATGGCTCTCCTCAGGGTCAATGATTCCTCCAGTAGCAATCTGAGCTTCAAGGAGGCGAATTCCATGATCTTTGAGAATCAGACTTTTTTTCATAGCCTGAAACAGTGAGATTGTTTTACCTGTATAAGGATCACGGTATCCAGTTACAGCCCGTTCAGCAGACAAGAGCTTGTCTTTAAACTCTGGGCCCACAATTCCCATCTTCACAGCTTCGCCGACTGTTAATTTAAGATTCTTAATTGGGTCAATTATGTATCCTGTAGCTGCTTGGGCTTCCAGCAGTTCAAAGGCAGTCCCTGGTCTGATCATATTTTTCTTCATGGCTTGGTATATAGAAAGGCGATCTTTTGTTGCTTCCACAAACACACCAGCAATACAGCTTGTGCCCTGAAGATATTTATTAAGCCTGCTGCTCACCTCTTCAACTGTTAAGAGACCCTCATTAAGTGCAGAGACTGTTTCTGCATCGATTATTTGTGAGCGTATCAATTCTTCAATTGTGATTTCTTTTCTGAGACCCTTAAACATTGGTCTTTTTTCTGCTAAAGGCAGCAAATATAGTCCATCTTTTTCAAGCCTGCATCTCTTAAGCAGTTTCGCATATGAGAGTTTTTCCTCTGTAACAGGATCAACGTATCCTTTAACTTCATCATTAAGTTTCTCATATGTTTCTTTGTTGATATAGCCACGCTGTGTTGCAACATCTGCTGGCAGATGGAAGTTGAATTCTGGATCTATTATACCACCAGTTGCTGTCTGAGCTTCAAGCAACCTTAAAGCATAGTCGTCTGTCACAAGTTCCTTTTTCATTGCCTGGAAGAGGGAAATTATTTTGCCACTGTAAGGATCCTTGTACCCAGTGACTGCTCTTTCTGCCGACAGCAGTTTGTCATGGATTTCTGGCCCTACAACACCTTTGCGCACTGCTTCATCAACTGTGAGCATCTCGTTCCTGATAGGATCAATGATAAATCCAGTGGCTGCCTGGGCTTCCAAGAGGACAATTGCATTTTCTTGATTTATAAGCCCTCTCTTCATTGCCTGATAAATACTGGTTTTAGATTTGGAATCAGGGGCCATTCCAGCAATGCTGCCAGTACCAAACAGGTATTGTTTAACACTCTGTAACTCCATGACCTCGCGTATGGTCTTCTTCCCTTGCTTTAGCAGATTGAATGTTTCAATGTCAATTATACGGGCACTATAGAGTTCTTCGATTGTGACTCTGCGTCTGCCCATGTCACATGATTTGATGTTCTCTCCTTTGATGATTTCTCTGTGCTCCATTATCTCAATGATTATAATAATCATTCGTTCTTTAGTTAGTTTGCCAGAACGATATTCATCCAAGAGCTTCTGTCTTTCTTCTTCGGGTAGCAGATTAGAGTTCATGACATCCCAGAGGGACATTGAGCCTTCAGCAATGCCTTCAATTGGTAGATCAACCTTAGTACTAGACAGATCACTCTGGGTTTGTTCTTCAGTATAAAGGTAAGTCTTTTCAACCACTGTTGGTGCCTGAGGTTTGGACAGTCGTAAAAAGTTCAAGCCTGTCTCAGGGTCTGTCATACACTTGTCTTTTAACTGTTTATATGACACATTCTCTTCAGTATTAGGATCAGAAAAGGTTTTGTTTGTGTCTGAGGCTTCTGCCATAATGCTGGCCATTTCCTTGCTGAAATATCCCCGCTGGCAAGCCACATCAGTGGGAATTCGATGACTGTTTACTGGATCAATAATTCCACCAGTGGAAAACTGTGCCTCCAAGAATGGCATAGCATGCTCTTTGGGAATGAGGTCTTTTTGCATGGCTTGAAACAAGGGAATAATTTTGCCTGTGAATGGGTCTTTGTAGCCAGTAACAGCTTTTTCAGCAATGAGAAGTTTTTCATGAAGTTCAGGTCCCACAAGGCCTGCTTTAACAGCATCATCAACTGTGAGAAATTGTTTCTTTACAGGATTCACCATGAAACCTGTAGCAGCTTGGGCTTCAAGTAGAGCAATTCCTGTGTCCTGTCTCAAAATATTCTTTTTCATCGCTTGATAAATACCAAGCTTTTCTTTTGTAGGTTCAAGGTAAATACCAGCAATGGTTTCGGAGCCTTGTAGGTACTTACTAACAGAGTTGTTTTTGCTTACTTCATCTGGAGTCTTCTTACCCTGTTGAAGCAAATCATAGGTAGACTTATCAATAATTTTGGAATCCAGAAGAGATTTAGCCGGGACAGGAGCTCTAAGCCCTTTGAAACTGGACTGTTCTTGCTTCTTGGCTTCTCCATCCTCCACAATTGTGATGATAATTTTTATTAACTTCTCAATTGTCACTTTTCCAGATCTGAACTGCCTAAGTAAATCAAGTCGTTGTTCCTCAGTAAGATATTCAGAATTGATTATCTCCCAGATGGTAACTTTTCTGCCTTTAAATGGTCCACTCTGAATCTCCACTGATTCCTGCGTCATTGCTTCTTTGGTCTGCGCTTCAGTGTACTTCTGTTCCTCTTTAGCATTGATTGCTTGTTCTGACAAGGGCAGAAGCTGAAGCCCAGTCTTTTTGTCTGCAATGCATCTCTTCTGAAGCTGTTGATACGTGACATATTCCTGAGTGTTTGGATCATAGAATCCCTTGATGTCATCAGTTGGGTTGGTCAATACCTTAAATGTCTCATCATCGAAATAACCCCGCTTGTAGGCAACGTCCTGTGGAATGCGGTAACTTTTAACTGGATCGATGATACCTCCTGTTGCCAGTTGTGCATCAAGAAATCGAATCCCCTGGTCTTTGTTTATCAGTTCCTTTTTCATTGCCTCAAAGAGAGACACTGTTTTTCCAGTGTAAGGATCTCTGTATCCAGTGACAGCTCGTTCTGCAGACAGCAGTTTTTCATGTACCTCTGGGCCAACAACACCTGCCTTTACAGCTTCATCTACTGTAAGATTCTGTTTTTTCACAGGGTCTATGATATATCCAGTTGCCGCTTGAGCTTCCAAAAGAGTCAGAGCAGGGCCTGGCCTCATCACATCTTTTTTCATAGCCTCGTAGAATGACATTGTCTGTTTAGTTGAGTCGATGACTACGCCTGCAATGCAGTTGCTACCCTTCAGGGCTTTGCGCACAGGCTCCATCTCAGACACCTCTTTGACAGTCTTATTTCCTTTGTGTAACTTGTTATAAAGGTCTTTGTCAATGACTTTTGATTCTAATAGCTCTGCTGCAGGAACAGGTGCTCTAAGGCCATCAAATTCAAGCTCATTTGCTTTTGCTTTTTCTTCAGCAAGAGTAATTATAATCTTGATAATCTTTTCTACTGTAATCTTGCCTGTTTTGTACTGCCGAATTAAATCCCTTTTCTGGTCTTCTGTAAAGTATTCGGAATTAATTATTTCCCAAATTGTAACAGTCTTTCCTTTGAATCTTCCAAATGGTACAGACACAGTTGTCTTATTGAAAGCATCCTTTGTTTCTTCATCTGTGAATGTTTTGGCATTAAGAGCAGCATCTTCGGAAATTGGTAAGAGAAGCAATCCTGTTTCAGGATCTGTGACACACGCCTTCATTAACTGCAAATACGTGAGGTTTTCTTGGGTATTTGGATCAACGAATGCTTTGGTGTCATCAGAGGGTTCCTGGAGAATTTTGTTCATCTCTGCATTGAACTGTCCTTGCTTATATGCTGTTTCAATTGGTACACGGTGACTGTTGACTGGGTCGATGATTCCCCCTGTTGCAAGTTGAGCCTCAAGCAGTCTAATGGCCTCGTCTTCCAAAATAAGTCCTTTCTTCATGGCTTCAAACAGTGAAATCTTTGCCTCTGTATAGGGATCTTTGTATCCAGTGACTGCTCTCTCTGCAGACAGCATTTTGTTATGAAGTTCAGGGCCTATAAGACCTTCCTTTACTGCTTCATTGACAGATAACTTCTTGTTTTTAACAGGATCAATGATGTAGCCAGAGGCTGCCTGTGCTTCTAGAAGTGTCACACCAGCTCCAGGAGCAATTTTCTTCGTTTTGATTGCTTCATAAATGGGTATTTTACGGTTTGGATGAACAAGCAAACCACCAATACAGTTACTGCCCTTAAGCATAGTCTTGAGTTTTTCTGTCTGGCTAAGCTCATCTACTGTGATCTTGCCTTTGGTTAAATTATCATAGTCCTTTTTGTTTAAGAGGCCTACGTCTAACAGGCGGAGTGCAGGAACCTTCTCACGGATGCCATCAAACGATAGTGCAGAGTCTCCATTTCTACTATCCACTTCAACACTCTGTCCATTAAGGTCTCTGGACAGGTTCTCCATTTCCCGTTGTTGTTTTTGAATTACTTCAAGCTGCATGAGTTGTTCACGTAATTTCTTGTTTTCATCAGCAAGATGTTTTTCCTGCTCAAGCCTTTTCCTCTCAAGCTCTTGCATCTCCTTTTGTTTAGTAAACATTTCTTCTTCAGCTATTTTTTGTTTCCTAAGAGCAGCATCCATGGTAGCCTGGAGTTTATTCTTCTCCTCTTCCATTTGTCTTTTCTGCCGATCTTGTTCGTCTTTTAGAGCTCTGGACTTTTGAACTTCTTCTTCAAGCTGGTTTTCTAGTTTCTTTTTGTCATCTTCAATTAGCTTTTCCTTCTTCAGCAAATGTTGCTTTTCTAAGATGAATGTTTCCTGAAGGATTGTTTTCTCCTGTATAATTTGTTCCTGCTGAGCATTTGCGCTCTAGAGAGGAAAAGAAATAATAATTAGATGACAATAAATGTTTCAACACATAGCAAGAGTATTGTACAAAAATACCTGGTCCTTATTATGCAGTTAGTATAATGGGAGAGAACGAATATTTAAAACATAGCTGATTACGAAAAATTATTAAAAGAACTTGACAAATTGACAGAAATGGACGAATAAAATCTTTATATTCTCACTTAGACAAGGTTAGTTTTCAGGGAGGGGGTTAATGACATAAGCCGCATATTTATACCATGATTAATACAATACCTCTTTGGACTTTTTCTGCAAATCTTCTGCCTCTTTTTTCAATTTCTCCTTTTCTTTTTCAAGTTCAGTAATTGCTCTGCGTAGCTCATCAGCTTCTTTGATACTGGATAAGTGCTGTACTTCCAGTTTTTTGGTCTCTTCCTCAAGTCGTTGCTGCATCTGCTGCTTGTCTTCTAGCAGCTTCTGAGCCTGCTCTTGTGCCAAGTCTTTTTGTCTCTGAAGCATTTCTGCTTCAGCTTTCAACTTGGATGCTTCCTGAATAGCCTGCAATTTTTCTTTAAGCATTTTTTCAGCAAGTGCCCTTTGCTGAGCAAGGTCAGATTCTGCTATTTGTCTCTGGCGTGCCGCCTCCTGAGCCTCTACACTGAGTCTTGCAGCTTCTTCAGCTAACTTTTTCATGTTCTCAGCCTCCTCAGCCAGAAACTTCTGTGTGTTATCTTTGTCCTTTCTCATAAGACGGTGATTCTCCTCTTCCATTCTGAGTTTGAGTTTCATGAGCTCCTCCATTTGAATCTTAACCTTGAAAAGTTCGTCCTCGACCTGGCCCTTTTGTCTAACAGCATCACTAACCTCATCCTTAAGGCGATGAAGCTCATCATCCAGAAGAGATTTTTGCTTGTCAGTTTCATCCAGCTGCACTTTCACCTTGGTAAGCTCTTGCTCAATCTGAGACTTCTGCTTGAGGGTTTGCTCAGCCAGCAGTTTGTGCTTGGACATTTCTGCATCAGCTTGTTGTTTCTGTTTCAGTGCAGAAGATTCTGCTTGAGCAAGTTTAGCTGCTTCTAACTCAGCCTCTTTTCTCAGTCTCTCAGCATCCTCCTGTGCTTTGGCTTGGCTGGCAGCTTCAGCTTCAGCAGCTTGCCGCTGAACCTCTGCCTCTAATGCTTTTTGATGTAGAAGGGCGGCCTCTTTTTCTGCCTTTTCTTTGGCCTTATTTGCTTCTTCAGCAAGCTTTTTAGCTCTTTCATATTCTTCCTTCAGTTTTTCCTGTACAAGGTTGTCTTTCTTCTGCTGCAAAAGTACACTCTGAACTTGCTGTTCAGCAGCACTACATCTCTGCACTGCTTCTTCTGCTGCAAAAATCTGTTTCTCAGCTGCTTTATCAGCGTCCTCCTTATGCCGTTTGGCTTCTTCTGCCCTCATTTTGAGACGCTCCACCTCTTCCTGGGCAATCCTCCGCTGTCGAGCCGCTTCTTCCTCTGCTGCTGCAATCTTTTTAACCTTTCCCTCAGCCTCCCGTCTTTTGTTCTCTTCCGCCAAGGCAAGCCTACGGAATTTTTCTGCTTCTTCTTCAGCCCGCAACTTACTCTGCTGGGTTTCATCTGCAATGTTTTTTAGTTTATTCAATTCAAGCTCTAAATCAAGCTTACCAGATGATGCCTTTTCAAAATTAAGTTTTAAGATGCGGATCTCTTCTTCAACAACCCTCCTCTGTTTGAGAGCATCGTCTACTATCGCTTTCTGTCTCTCTAATTCCATATCAGAAGATTTCTTTAGCTGATTTATCTTCTCCTCAATGTCCTGCTTGTGCTGGCTCGCTTGATCTTCGAAAGCCTTCCTTTGGTACGCCTCATCTTCAGCTTTCCTTCGGAGACGCTCATTTTCTGCCTCTTTCTCTTTGAGTGCTATCTCTGCTTCTGTTTTAAGGCAAGTAGCCTCATTGATTGCTGCAAGTTTTTCTTTCAGTATTCTTTCTGCTTCTGCTCTTTGTCTGGCAGCTTCCTCCTCAGCTACCTGCCTTTGCCTTTTTGCTTCTTCAGCGATTGTGCGAAGCTTAGCTGCTTCTTCTGCAAGCTCCCTCATTTTAGCAGCTTCAGCTTCAAGAAGTTCTTTTCTCTCTACAATGTTAGACATGCTTTCCTTCTCAGCTTTGGCCTTAAGCTGTATAAGTATGTCCATTTCACTTCTGACCTTGGCCAGCTCATCTTCAAGTTGCTTTCGCTGTTGCATGGCGGCATTTACCTCATTCTTTAAGCGGTAAAGCTCATCTTCAAGCAGGGATCTTTGCTGCTCTGCATGGTCAAAGTCAGACCTTAAACGGATGAGCTCCTGTTCAGCTGAGAGCTTCTGCTGAGCTGTACATTCAGCCAGTTTCCTCTGCCTCTCTAGTTCTTGCTCTGCCATCTCTTTCTGCTTCAGGGCAGACTCTTCAGCTTTGGTGCGCTTCTTTGCCTCACGCTCAGCTTCTTCTTTCTGCTTCTCCGCTTCTTCCTGCGCAAGAGTCTTTTTGTGGGCTTCTTCTTCAGCCTGCAGCCGAAGGCGAAGAGCCTCATTGGCTTTCTGTCTCCATTTCTCTAGCTCTTTTTCAGCGCCTTCCCTTGCCCTGTCCGCTTCATCGGATTGCTTTTTAAGACGTTCAGCCTCCTCTTGCAGCTGAACGACAGTACCATGCTTTTCTTTAAGCGTTTCTTCAAGTATTGATGTCTTTTCAACATAAGTCACATGCTGCTGGGACGCTACCTGAGCAACACTGATCTGTTTTTCTTTATCCACCTCAGCCTGTTTCATGCGTTTCTCTGCCTCCTCTGCTTGCTTCCTGAGCTGGTCAAGGGCCTCCAAGGCTTTTTGCTTCTGCTTAGCAGCCTCACTTTCTGCTTCAGACTTAAGCCGTAGCTCCTCCTCTGCCTTGAGTTTTTTCTGAGTTTCTTCAGTGACCTGTTTGCGGAACTTCTCTGCGTCCTCCTGAGCTGCTTTACGGAGTCTCTCCGCCTCAGCAGCATTGTCCCTTAGCTTTTTCAGTTCTGTCTCTGCAGTGGATTTCTGCTTTAATGTAGTTTCCAGTTGGAGTCTGATAATACGTAATTCATCCTCTATTTTGTCTCGACTCAGATGAGCCTCATCCACCAGCTGACTTTTTAATTTGATCTGCTGTTCTGACAATACTCTGAGCTCATGCAGCTCTTGCTGAATATTATGCTTCTGGTTCTCAGCATCCACAGAAACATCCTCTCTCTTTCTAACTTCTTGTTCCATCATGAGTTTGAGTTCCTGTGCCTCTTTCTCTGACTTGGCAATGGCTTTTTTATGAGCTTCAGCTAGCTGCTTCTGTTTATCTAACTCGGCTTGCATTTCAGCAATTTTTTTCCTCTCCTCCTCTTTAAGCTTTTCGGCAGCTTTCTGTATTAGTGGAAGCAAATGGTAAAAGAAAATTATGATTATGAGCAAGCATGACACGATGTTATGATTAAGGTTATTTTTTTTTTAGTTCAAAGGAAGATGCAACACATGACATGACAACACAAAACTTGCAATCAATTAAGACACAGCAATGAGATATAATTAATGTATGGAGACAGCAGACTTTTTTTCACAGCAACTCACAATTCAACTGCAAAATCATGCAACTTGTGCATTGGCTCCACTCAGCTGTTACACACCAGTGAAGCTTTGCAAGGAAATACAGTGATGAGGTATATATTGACGTAATTCATGTTTATATGCAGACTAAACATATTTTTTTATAATATATAGGGATGTGCTTGAATAGGATGAACTGACATCAAAAGACATTACAATCCTGGAATTGATTGGTCTGTTTTATTTATTATATACCATGGCAATGTTGATTTGTTTAAATTTATTAAATGTACAAAACTTTTTATTAATGCTTGCTTTTTTTTTTTTATTAATTTATTATTTCAATGTTGTGTAATCTAATACTGAGGAATATCCCTGATTTTATATATATATTATTGTTATTAGGGTTGTTCCGATTCCGATACTGGTATCGGAAATGCTGCCGATACCACAAAAAAATCTGGCAGCGGAATCGGCGAGTATTTGAGTCCACGTACCGATCCGTTACCATGTTCCTAAACATAACCTATTTATGCCCGCTAGCTTTGCTAGCTTAGCTTACTTATAGAGTGTCACGGCGTGCGCCTGTGATGGGCGTGCGCCCAAATTGATATCGCTCCTCGCTCACTAGTTAGGCGGCCTCCCCGCTCTTTAGGTATGTGAAGGAGCAGGGCCGGAGAATCAGGCTACGGCCCATGAGCTATCGCCGCTAATGATCCCGGCGCTATAAAACACAGCGGGGAGTGTAGCTCGGGGTCTGACTGTTGGGAAGCTGGACTTTGCGACGCGGTGGATTTTATGAGAGACAGTGGCACAAGAGCGGGGTGATGTGATGCGCCCCAGAGACTTTAAAAAGGGGGGGCGCCTTTGATCTCCGCGAGAGGAGCGCGTGAACGAGCTGCGCGAGCTCCCGCGGCACCTTCACTTCCGCGTAGAGCGCATCCCTGCCGCCGAAGGGGAAAAGGCCGCAGAGAGCCTTTAACCCTTTCCTTACCCATTTTTCTAAATAAATGACCCTTTTCCCTGTAAGACCTCGCCTCGTGTCCGTGTTTCATGGTGTCGCCCGTGCACTTAGGGCCGAACCCGTTACACAGGGCTAGTAGTATTTTACTTAAAAAAAGAAATTATACTTTATATATATATATATATATATATATATATATATACACACACACACTGTACAGATACACACCCAGGTATCGGATCGGTACTCGGTATCGGCCGATTCTCTGAGCCCAAGTATCGGAATCGGTATCGGGAGGGAAAAATGGTATCGGAACATCTCTAGTTGTTATTACTACTTTGCTATATGCTGTAAATAGTAGCTGTGGTTCAATCAGTACCTTCTTTTTTTGTTTCCTTCTTCCTTAAAGTTAAGTCAACAATGCAGAGAGTGACGTCTCTTACTCTAAATGTTAAATAAATGACTCTTTACCAAAACCTTTAACTCAACCCAGTGATTGTTTTTCTTTGCTAAACACCAACAAAAAGTTATTTTATTGGTAGGCTCTTAATTGAATGTCCATTGGCCAAGTTCCTTTTAATTAGTTAAAATATAATGTTTAAAGTACATGAATGAATCCTAGTCATTTGCCTTGAGGGACTGTTATAGAAAATTAATGAACAAATTCTGACCAATTTGTATTAAGATGTCAAGTGTGCCATGGTATCAAAATGTTTACTATTAAGACATATTAATAGTATAAAAATAAATGTATATAGGAAATACTAGTGAAAAAAGGGGAAAAGGCATTTATGGAAGGAATTATGGGAGAAAAATTAAAGATAAAGTAAATGTTTTCTGTTTATACAAAAGAAAAGACTGTATTCAGTTTTAATGCAGACATTCATTACTAAAGCAGTAGAGCCAGCAAAAGAAAAGGTGCAGGTTTGATACAAGTTGTAATTAAATGTACAGTATATCTAATTCTCACCATTCAGTTTGGATAAAACAATGTAAGATTACGTACTGTATTCTAATGCTATTCTATACATATGAGAATTTGGAGTATTAGCAGGCTTTTTTCACTGACAATTCAAACTGCACTTTACTACTACAGTTAACATTACCTAGAGCAAAGTGAGAATTAGGTACTTTCGTTTAAAGAATAAATGATGCATAAACATGTTTTGGAGAAGAAAAAGTGGAAAAATCCAAAAGACATTAGCAAAGTGAAATCTTTACCTCTTTAGTGCCCAAACAAGATAAGCAATCATCATGACAAAGCACTGGCAAGCAGTTAAGAGAAGCAAAGAAATAAAAAGGTTAGGGTTAGAAAATGAGGAAAGAAATTTGTTATTCAGTGAAAGGTAAGAAACTCCAGCTTTGACTGATATTGAGAGAAAGTTGTGCAAAAAAGAAGGAAAGGATAAACAAAAAGCCTGACACTTGAATGATGTTTAAGTTATGGTTGATGGATATGATAATAAATGTAATAGGTCAGAACATTTTATATTGCCATGATGTAATTTATTAGCTATTTATTGTTATTATATATAATATGTAAAATATAAATTTTTGATAAAATTGTATGCAATTTCTTTTGTCGAAGTGGCATTGCTCACCATAGTGAGGCTACTAAAAATGTCTAAATCCTCAAATATTTGATATACAGTATGTAAAAAAGATTTTAGATTCTGATACATTCTTCACCTCTCAACAGATTTGTGGTCAAATTCCTTTTTGTTTACATTTTTACCCATATTTCTTTCCTTGACACCAAATAACACCAAACGTCCAGTCATCCATACATTAATATATGTAGTTTTGTTCGTGAGTAACTTGCTAGACACAGTTAGGTGTTAGTGTGTTGTTTTTATTTGTTAGAGTTAAGTCTTTAACAAAATCACGCACCTCCTCGTCCTCGAGGCGGCTCATCGTGTCTGTGATGAACTTGATGTACTGGCTGGTCAAGGTCAGCAACTCACTATACCGAGTTCTCAGTGTTACATACTAATTAAAGAAGAAAAATACAGTTCAGGATTGGATTTGAAATATTAATATAAACCGGCCTTTTAAACAACAATCAAATAAAAATGTATACAGATGTATACAACGGTCAGACAAAAGCAAACTTTATTTACAATCCACTCACCTCCTGAATGATGTTATCAGATGCAGATTCCATCTTGGTTTTCTTCAAGGGTGAAGTCAAGGGTTCCACCTGTGCTCTGTAAGCAACCAGCTGAAGTTCATAGTCCTGGAATAGATACGTAGATGCTTGTTAATGTACTATAAGAAAGGAGCATGATTTGGAAAAGAATTCATTAAAAAAAAAAAAAAATTGCATTTACCTTAATGGTGTCAATGTAATCTTTGGCATATTTTTGGCATTCATCACATTTCTCTTTGTTTTTCTCAATCTCCTCCAACAGTTTCTGTAAAGCAGAGATTCATAGCGTTTGTTTTTTTCAGATGAAAAGATTCTCCATCATGATATGAAACAACGTGTAAAGTGTAAGACAGGCATACTGAAATAGACTCGGAATTCATTTGTAAAGAATGAGATTGTGTGAAAGGGCACCTTTTCTTGACCCAGCTGTTCTTTCAGGGTCTTGCTGTCAGTAATGGGTATGGCCTGGATCTTCTCCTGCCTTTGCCTAGCATCTGTGATCCAGCGAATGAGCCAATCATAGCTTTCACGATAATATCCCAGCTGCCTCCCCAGCTGCTCCAGCTCGCGCTGCCGGAGATCAATCTGGGTAAAAATGGCATGCCAGCGCTCTCGCAGGTTGGACAGGAGCTGCTTGTAGTGATCAAGTTCAACATCCCTCTCTCTGTGCACCTGGGCCATGCGATCGCTCACGGAAGTAGCCTTAGACAACTCTCCCTCAAGGGCGTCAAAGACGGGCTGTTTACCCTCTGCCTCACTTCGCATTTTCTTTAGAAAATAGAGACAAACATCAGGAACATACATTTCAAACTAAATTGACTAGATCACCAGGCAAGTAAACTATGTGCATGAGGTGTAATATTATAGACAATCCTTATCCTTTCCTGATTATTATATCATATTTGATATCAGACATGAAGAGTTCCAGGAAAAATAACTTTTGGCACTAATAACACCTTCATGCATGCCTACATTTCAGTTACCTTGAGTTCAGTACGGTAGGTCTCCACTTCCACTGTATCTGCTGGGACAGTGTAAACCTTGCGGAGCTGATCTTCATACTGTTTAAGTATGTCCTCTGCTCCTTGTGTATTGCGAATCACCAGCTCTATTGTCTTTAGCCTAAGAGAACAAGCTTGTTAGCAAATAACCTCATCTACAAAACAGTTGTTATTAAAGAGTGAAAAAAAAAAAATCAATGCACACTAAAAAGATTTTCTAAATGAATAGAGGTCCCTTCTTACTTCTCAAGGTACACTGAAGACAGGCAGTGTGTATGGTCCATCTTCTGCAGGGTGATGTCTAGCTCAGAGCGGAGGACTGGAGTGCTAGACTGCTCAGGAGAGGCGAGTACCTCCTCTGCTTTCTGGGCCACCTTATCCAGGTTCTTCTTAATGCCATCTAGCTCCATATGCACTTTCTGCAAGAGCAACATAGATGCGTTTTATAGGTCATCTGATTTAAAATGTATGAATACATAAATAAAATAAGAGTTAAGAGCACTAACTTTCTGGTCTGTGGCCTTTTGGAGACAGTCCTTCAGCGGGTCTTTTTCCACTGGCTGGCGAATACGTGCCACTGTGCGGGACTCGCAGTCCTCAATCTTCAGACGCAAGTCTCTGACCTGTGTGATGTAGGTCTTGCACACCGACTCGTCCTGATCACCTGTGGCAAAAACAGACTTGAGATCACAGATCGGCAAACAGCTTTATGAGTAAACTAGAGTGCACATACAGTACTGTGCAGAGTCTTGATACACCCCTCTTTTTTTTTTATTTTGCTTTCAAAGAAGCAGATTTTAGTGTATTTTTAATGTGATAAGTCCTTCAGGAAGCCTTGAGAGCTATCAACTCGGTGACATGCAAACTCCATGCACACAGACCCAAGGTGGGAATCAAACCCTCAAACCTGGTGGAGCGAAACCCTATTGCTAACCACTTTATGCCATTGTGTCCCCATTAAATACACAATTTTTTAATTGTATCTTTTTGTCTTTCACAGTTTATTCCATTTTCTTCAACTAAATTAAATTTAATATGAAGAAATGCGGGGTAGCTCAATATTTTTCTTATAACACTTACATTGGTAGTTTGGCAAATATATAAAATATACAAATAATACAAACAAGTTTAAACGAAGTAAAACAAACGTTTAAATTTTTTTTTTTTTTTTTTGCCTCTATCAAACACACACCCTTGCTGGAAACCAGGTGAAAATATTTTTTTCTGGAAAACTAACTAGTTAACAATTAGATTATTACATGACAACATTTGATGCTTCATAAAATCAGGAGAGCAGGTGGAGGCAGAACTAGCAGTTAAACTGTAGTTGCTTCTTAACTGTTTTAGACACAGTGCATGCACGTGTAAAAAAAAAAAAAAAAAAGAGAGAGAGAATATTGTTCTGAGAATCTGTAACTTTCAGCCATTATTGTCATGTTACTGTACATGAAGCAGAAAATTAAATAATGAAGAAAATAAATGCACTGGCCTCAGTAGCACCCCCACCCCCCTGATTATTAACCCACCTTACCCTTCCATAACTTCCCCAACGTGCCACTGTGAGCATGCAGGCGGGCGTCTCAGTTACTTCACAATGTATCATGAGCACTCAAACCACAGCAAACACAAGAATTCCTGATTTACTGATTTTACCTTTACTGCATTCATTAAGACTAAGATGTGTACTGACGTAGGATTTACTTTTTTCTCTCTGTCATTATGTATAAGCCAAGCACAAATGTTTCTATATAGGTTACCAATGAAACACAAATCATGCACTCAGTCTTTTGAGGTCTACTGTACAGTCAGCACAGTAAAAAACAGCAAGCATTCGGTTTAAAACCTGATGAAAGGTTGCATTCATTTCTACAGTAGCATCCTAGAGCTATCTGGATGCAACTCACCCTTTGCTCTGATAAGCCGCCCTGAAAGGTGAATTTCACAGTTACCACCCGGACTAATATCATCTTCACTGCCATTTATTGTTGTAGCTAATGATGTACGGTACTTCAACCAAACATGTTTCCAAGCAAACGGGTATGGGGAGATGGGCTAACCTTTCTCCATAGTTCGGAGCAGTTCTTCATAGTATTGTGTTGTCTTTTTGTAGTCTTTCTCAGTTTGCATGCACTCATCTGGGTTGAAGAGTTGAGAATTCTTTGTGTCTCGTAAAAAGTCCTGGTAATGAAGCTCCAGATTCCTCAAAATCTGCCTATACTCATCCACCTTCATGGTCTTCAGCTACAAAGCAATCACATTAACCAAAAAGACATAGGTTATGGTATATCATATTTCTTACATTGTTAGGTGCACAATATGTTGTTTAATAATATATATATAAATATATATATATATATATATATATATATATATATATATATATATATACACATACAGTGTATATATATACACACACACACACACACACACACACATATTCATTCATCTTGTATACCGCTTTATCCTGTATTTAGGGTCGCGGGGGACCTGGACCTATCTCAGGAGACACCCTGGACAGCGTGCCAATCCATCGCAGAGCACACACAGACACACACTCATTCACATACTATGGTCAATTTAGGAACGCCAATTAGCCTAACCTGCATATCTTTGGACTGTGGGAGGAAACCGGAGTACCCGGAGGAAACCCACCAAGCGCGGGGAGAACATGCAAACTCCATGCACACAGAGACGGGAATCGAGCCTGGCCGGGGAATCGAACCCAGACCCTGGAGGTGCAAGGCGACAGTGCTAACCACTACACCACCGCGCCGCCTATTATTATTATTATTTTTATTAAATTTTTTCTATTTACTTCTTTTTACATTTTAAGGTCACAGGTGGTCATTTAAGCATTTCACTGCATATCGTACTGTGTATGACTGTGTATGACTGTGTATGTGACAAATTAAATTTAAATTTTTTAATTTGAATACAAAACAATATATAATCTAAAAACAAAAAATGCTACAAGGCATGCAACCATTTTCCTTTTAAAATAAAAGAAGAAAATTGTTTGTATATGTACATATTCTTTACAAAAAATACTTTGTGGTGAATTTTGATTTTATCATACTGTAAATGCTCATTACTAACAATTAGTTCAATTAGTCAAAAAACAAAATAGCATATTAACTATTAATGTACTACAGTAAATCTGTGGGTAAACGAACTGTAGATCGTACAAGTGACATGAGTTTGTTAAATGAAATGAATAAAATGCATATTATAAAAGAACTGACTATGGTGATGTTCCATGAACGAATAAGCTGGATGTCCCTCATGAGGTACTGCCAGGATAGCAGGCTCTTCATATCCCCATGCAGTCTCTGCCACAGAATGGTCATTTGCTGGACACCCATATCCAGACTAAACAGCACAGAGCACAGAAATATACAATATTACCTGATCTCCTTAAGATAAGACGTTTGAGTAGAAATGACCACACTAATAAAAAATACTTACTTAGACACACTCTCTACAGCCTCTTTGTTCACTGGGGGCACGACGAAGCACACAGAAGGTACGGTGGCGTCACTGCCTGACTGGTTTAGGACCTTCCACTTATCAGGGGGTGAGTTGTTAAGAAGTGCACACTCTTCTCCTTTGTGCACTGTGATCTATTCAGAAACGAATAAAGAAAAAGCCTGAGCATGTAGTAAAGAGAGATGTGATTTGATAAAGGTGAAGGTACGTTTACTAACCTCCATCTGTTTGAAGTCACACACCGCCTGGATTGGCAGCTTGCCCTTGATGGGGGTGGTGGGATTGCGAGGCTTAAGCTGGATGATGCTTTTGGCTCTCTTGTTGAGGCCAGCCACATGTGTTTTTAACTCATTTAGCTGTTCTTTCTCGTCCTGATAGAAATGACAAAGGGTAAGAATTTATTCCATAATTAAGTAAAAAAAATAAGTAATTTGCACAGAATAGCTCATTAGTGAAATGTAGGCGTTACCAACCAGAGCATCCTGTAACAGGTCTTCCAGACGAGTGGCAGTGGTAGAGCGATCACAGCTGTACTTCTTTTTCATGTTGTCCTGCATTTTCTTCATCTTCTCGTCTGCTGCTTTGACATCAGCAAAGAACTGTAAGAGCAGATCAGAAGAAAAGAAGTATAACATTCAATTTCATCTTACTCACTGTATTATGTTTTAAGAGAACTGCTGAGACAATGAAATAAGCAGTAGATTGGCGGACCTGATAGTATGCAGTGTTCTCTTTGAGATGAGCCTCAATACAACAGCAAAGTTGAAGGATCCAACTCCACTGGGTCTGCAGCGCTGCAGTGAAAGCCTAGGACAAACAATAGCACATGTGGAATATTAAAAACAAAAAAACTCACACAAACACAACTATTTTTTTTTCATATTTACTGCAGAATATCTCAGTCAAGCAAACTTTTACCTCAACAGTCTTTCTGCCTGGATGACCATCCTTAATAAGTCTGTCGCCGGTGGCCTGGATGTCATTGATCTTCCTCTCCCGAAGCTCCAGCTCCCGCATCAGACCCTGAGACACAACAGATGAGTTAGGATTCAAACCCAAATCCAGGCAACTCTAAACTCTCTTATAACAAAACTAAACTGTTGTTTATAGAATTGCTTCTATCTGTCTTACGGAGTAGTTCTCTTTCTTCGCGGTCATGTTAGTGTTACGGTCACTCCAGTCGAATTTGACCTCCTCCTCCTCCTTATCATTCAGCCACATAAGTTCTTTAGTGGCAGCACTGACGAAAGCCTGGAGTTGATCAAGGTGCCTCAGACGAGACTTGGATGAGTTCTGAATACAAACAATATCACATCACTGACGTGTTTCTGTAAATGAACAATATACATAACATGCTAGTGGATTGGAAGAACGATACTCACCAAGAGCTTGGCATACTGAATGTCCAGTTTGGCGAGGTATTCTCGATATGTACTCTTGCTTACAGGAGACAGCTGACTCTGAAACATGCAGGGAATACATTGTATATAACTTAATACATAATACTGAAACATAAATGAAATATCGCAGCAAATAGAACAAGTTGGCGACTGTCACAAGAAATATGCATCTGCGGTTTTCAGATGTCATTACTTTGCTGATCACATGCATTCAATTAATATAATCATTCATTTATGTCTAAGCTTTTGTTTTGGTCAGGGTTTTTTTTTTTTTTTTAATTCAATTTGCATTGTAACTGCTATTTAAATAGAGGAACCACCAATCTTTATTTTTATACAGATAGATAATGAAAATTGGCTTGTCAACTGATTAAGTAAGAATCCTTGTTACTTTCATATACGTAGGCCTGGGCGATAAAACGATAACGATATGTTTCGCGATAGACACGTGATCGATATCAATAAAAAAATGTGTTCGATAGAACGTTCGATATTTTTTATTCTTTGTCGGATGAAAACAGAGGTCGCGAAGCTAGTTTGGTTGCCGTCATGCGCACTCGCTCCGCGACCGGCTCTAGGACCCGGAAGTAGTACGGTCGCGATTCAGGAAGCATAAACGGAGACAAGATGGCGTTGACATTTGCACCCGCCAAATGCGGGTAAAATTCGGCTGTGGCGGGTAACTTTAGTCTCACTAGCCACATTGGCGGGTAGTTTATTCTTTGGTATGACAATTATGCCAATATGCACAACTAACATCTATAATAATACTTGCTTTTCTTCTTTTACTGCATTCAGTGCACACGACACATATAGTATACAGCGCGGTATTGCCCCCTGGTGGCCCGCCAGTGAATTAACATCAAACTCAAATATATTACAACAATATATTTTTGTTGTAGTTTTCTCTAAAGGCATGTGATATAATAAACACATTGCACTATTTTATTACACTTTATTAAGCATTTCTTACATTTTCTTTTAATTCTGCACCTTAAATGTTAAGAGATAATTATTAATTGCGACTTTAGACTTATGTTTACATTTTAATTATTAGATTTTTCCATGGTTGTTGACATTTCTGTCTTAATAACTGATGGGACTATGATCAGAGGAAGGTTAAGTTTAAAATAAAAATGTTTAAATATAATATGTTCTTCTCCTGGTCCTTATTTTAAATGGGTCATAAAAAATATCAATAATTATCGATATAGACCGATATGAAACACTGATATCGTGATACAGTTTTCAGCCATATCGCCCAGCCCTACTTTCATATATACTTCTTATATCCCTGGAAGACTAATCAATTATTTTTCTTCTTTGCTTTCAGCAATAAACAGAAATATGGACAAATTGTGGCTAAATACTTTTATTAAAACCAGGTATGGATGATATACCAAACTTATCATATAAAGGTGTTTCTAATATTTACAGTATGATATGCATTTCCTCACAAACTGCCAGCAATTCAACAGTGAATTACTGTATTTAAACAAGTGATAAATTATACCATTTCTACTACTAAACCTTTTTTTTTTAAATGAGTAGAATAACACATATATAGAGAAACACCACTGAAAGAAAATCACTTTAGAATCTATAATTTTTTAATATATTTTTGACAATTTTGAAGAGCAGTTTTTAAGCTGCTTCCAATTTGTTGGTGGTTATTTAAATACTATATGAATTCATAACAATTCAAAAAAGAGTAACTTAACTATTTATCATGATGTCAATATTTATATCATAATATTGCCCCTCTGTTGGTGAAATGATGTTTAATATGAACATATTGTTAAGTCCTGATCAAGAGGATCAGGGGTCATGGGACGAGCACAGGACTGTCTTTATAATTACAGCAGCAATACAAATCTAAAGTATTCAGGTGAGATCACTAATAAACCCTGTTTTATTTTTTTTCTTCAGTTTTTGGGAGGTACTTCTAGTACAATTCCTACTACTATATAATATATAGATAAAAGCTCTTAGAATAGAGGACATTCCATCCTGTGTGTCTCTACAGCCTTACACACCCAGTAATCAGTTCAACTCCTAGCACTTACTTCTCAGTTGCTCTCAATATTTCAGCCAAATTAATGTTAATACTTGTTTATTTTCATTAACTAATAATATCTTACCTCATCATTTCTTGCACGCTCAATCTTGGCCTTAAAGTCCTCCACTGTCTGATGAAGCCCTCTGTGGCTACCCAGTTGGGACTCCACGGTGGGCAGGTCCGAGCCCCACTCTGCAGTTTCAATTCTGCGTTGGTTCTCTTCCACCCATGCCAGTAGATCTTGGGCATAGCGCAGAGTCACATCATCCAGCTCGGGCCGTCCACGCTGGCTCGATAGATGGACCTGAGAGCTCACGGTTTGAGTGGCTCCTGCCTTTAGTCTCAAGTTATAGTCACTGCGCAGACTCACCAGGCGCTCATGAAGACGGTAAACCCTAGGTGAGGGAAAAAAAAGCTTAGGGTTATCCAATTTTGTCAAATATTTTGTATACTATTTCAAATTTGTGCATGACACAGAACATCTTAATTTTCTCATGTAATTTCAATTGCATTCATTTTTATTAAACACAAAACTAATTAGAATTATTGACGCACCTGCGGTACATCTGCTCCGCCTGTAGGTGGCGCCCATCTTTGAGAATTTGTACATCGTTGAAGAGGAGACGGATCAAGCCATCAGCCTTGTCTAAGCCTCTGTCAACCTCAAGCGAGTTCTGGGCAGGTTTGCCAGCGTTTAACAGTCGGATATCCTACAGCAGCAGGAAAACACACTTAATGTAAGAAATGTGTCTTGCATGCAACAGGAATGTACAAGCGCAAGTGAACTAAAAAGCAATGAATATAATATAATTATAATGATATTAATAATATCCACTCACCGATTGCAGAAGGCTTTCCATCTGATTCAGCTGTTCCTCACACACACCAGACTCCAACTGCACCTTAGAAACGATCCGCTGAAGTCTCTCTAATCTGGATCAAAGAAAGAAAAAAAAAAAGGAATCGTAAAAGTAATCATAAGAAAAATAAAATACAAGTTATAAAAATAAAAAAAAAATCACTTCTCAGAAATAGCGTTACTATTTTGTACCCTACCACTGTTTTAAAAACAAAACCTCAGTAAACACTTACAGCTTCCCTGGTTGAAGCAAGTATTCTAACCCGTGTGGATCAGTCACAAATGCCATGACTAAGTTTATAAACCCTCTTTATCCACAACGATGTGGGACACAAATCCCACACTCATCCCTCACAGTCTTGGCTTGTTTATAGGACTTTGCAGCACCAAATTGCGAACAGGACTGAGCCTGTATCTGAAGTGCCTGGTCAGCTTCACTCTGAGCTACATAACTCACTCATCCACAAGTCTTGTGACAGGGGACCAACCCTATCCAGAATCAGTACAGCTTATACAGCATTTTCCTAGATTATAATGTAAGCAAAACATATATACTATATATACAGTACTATATATATATATATATATACTAGCGAGGATTAACTATTTCTTTACTATAAGAACATCTTTCAGACGGAACAGACTAATGTATTTAGTAAACGAGTCATCGGACCTCTCTAATAAAGCTACTTGCTCGCTCATTTTACTAAATGCTATAATGAAGACCTTTTTTAACAATAATGCAGCAGTCCAGCAAGACAGATTATAACAATCGCAGTACACTGTAGTGAAGTAAAGACTTCTATATGCAAGCTGCACTGGAGACATCTGCATGTACATACCATGTTTATGCAAGGTTCATGGCACCTATCGCTCACCTCTCAAACTCAGTTCTGAGCAGTCGCTCTCTTTCTAGGATGGCCACATGAAGTCGGCCCCATTCCTTCTCGACGTCAATAGGGTGGTAACCAGGGGGCACTTTGATCTGACCAGCATGAACTGCACTCTGTTCCGGTATAGGATACATTATTAACGGCAAAATACTAAGTATGAACATTTGATATTTTGCATTTGTCAACTGGCATTTGGAAAGATTACACTAACCTCAAAGGTTTGATAAACAAGTTTGGATCGGTCCTTGTCTGACTCTTTGGCGGGAAGTTCAGTCTCTTTGAACATCAAAAACTGACGCCACAGGAGCTGTAATTCAGGAAAAAAAGAAGAAAAAAAAACAGTTATTTTCCATAACCTATATGATATTAGTTATTTAAACTGGGGCAATCAAAGGCCTGTTTATTGGTATGCACAGAAGCTTAAAAAATGAGTCAGACTGGTGTCAGGTAGACACTGCTGTAAGCCAGTTATCAGTTTACTGCAAAGACATTTCTAAAGAGGTACAGAATTACATTTAACTTGCTAGCTGGAAATGAAAACATTTTCAATAAATCGATCATGTTAAAACAAAAACTGATTTTGACTCAAACTATCTAAATGTAGTAGAATGATGCTATAAATAAAATACATTTACGTTTATGGTATTTGGTGGATGCCCTTTTCCAGAGTGACTTACTGTACATACGTCTCTATCAATAAAACAAAAACCTATACTGGTTCACGTATAGAACCGTCGGAACCATCAGTCTAAACACTGTTGGGAGTGATTGTTGATTCCAGCCCCTTGATCAGCTATAAGTCTCTATTCTGTCTTATTTCTTTGCCTAATTCTTTATCAATGTATCAGCTGAAATGAATAAAAGTAAAAGCAAAATTTATTGTTAATCTTGACAGTGGATAAGCGCTTTAAAGCAGTTGAAGAAAAGTAGTGAGTGCAGTAGGGAGTGGCACTAAGTCTTTCTCAGATTAGGAGAAAAGAAACCTGCCTAGAGGTTATGTTGAATATTTTTAAGCAGACGGCTGCCACACCCTTATCCGGGAGGATCATAGAATTCTTACAATATAGCATGCGAGAGCACAAACCTCTATTGTTTAATCGACCATTGAATAACATGATTCAATTACAGCAGTGACTGCTTTCATAAACCAGATAAGGCATTCTCATTGGGTCTGCATTTTGACTATTTGTTTTAATCACAAAACAGCATAAAATATGAACATAGTTCCATGACAAAGTAGTTCCATGTTTGCAGTCCAAAAAGATAGAGTATCAGATATTAAAGTATATCTTGTCTTGAAAGTACAAATACTGTACTAATAGTACACACTTTGTTAAATGCACATCTACTGTATGTGCTTGTATAACTTTACCTCAATCTCCTCGTAGCTGGCAGGGAACTTCCTCTCCTCGAAGATCACAACATGGTGTCTGATCCATTGAAGAAGAATGGTGACCAATTCGTAGTATTCCTTCCAGCGCAGTTCAAGCTCCTGCACACACACACACACACACATGCACAAACGCAGCTGCTTAACAATAGACACAGCAACTTTTCAGACCATCCACTAACTCAATAACACATACGGTATCACATTGCTTTAATTAGGAGTGAACAGCCTTGGTCCTGTCTGACCATAAACACATGAAGGGAACCATGTAAACTATCTATAAGCAAAAATCTATACTGTATGCTACTGTTATTATTGCACTATAAGTGCACGGTCAATAGACAAGTGTTTGATAAGCTCAATGATAAAAGATAAATTCAATGCATCTGGAAATAAATGGAAAAATGTAGATATCTATAGATTTATAAGTTTATCCCTGATGAGGTGGCAAAGAAAACTCAACGAGATGGCATGAGGATGAAACTTTGAGGAAGAGAGTAGGATCAGAAAATGGGAATACTGTACAGTACATCCTCATGTGGATGATACCAGAGAGTACGATAAAAAATAATTCACTTCTGTAACTTGGCCAAATGTACAAAATGTACAACAGAAAATGATTTTTAGTTAACATGTGGTTGCCAGTTGTTCACTATTGGAGACCTGGTTATGGCAATTTTAGTCCTAAAACTATTAGAAGGCAAAGCAACAGACAGTAGCACAAATCCATTTCGTTTTGCAACCTTGAGGAAGTTGACCGTCTCAAAACACGCAACTGTTGAGGAAATTGTAAGGGAATAGAATTGAGAAGACAGGAAATGTTAAACATTAAAGCGCATCCCTCATTAAATTAGACTGCTTTGAACATCTGCTACAGCATGGCCATACAGTAAAACTCACACTTATTCTGACGCCATCATGAGCATCGAGCGCACGAGGCATAGCATCATAGAGTGAGGACACGTATGTGATGATGGACTTCTCATCAGGGTGAGCCACATCAACATCTAAAAACGTAAGGTAAAAAAAAAAAAAAAACATCAAATATACATGTTTTTTTTTTTTTAATGCTTTTAAAATATTCAATAAGGCAAGAAATGATGTAGAAACTTTGTAGACGTAAGTTATTGCAGAACAATAATTCACAAGTCTTGTGATACCTAAATCGAAAAACGATTAATATATATTTACTTCACTTTCAATTTAAAATTAGATTTCTTTTCAGAAATAAAGTTTGACAGATGAATAATTAGTAACATGCATGAGATATCCTGCCAAAAAAGTGAGCAGTAAGTTTAAACGGTACCCTCTGGGTCGAGTAGGCGTGTGACACCGAGCTCTTTCTCAGCCACGCTGAAGGCTTGCTCCAGGTTCTCCAGGTTGGTCTGGCGGTACACTTTTCCCATTTCGATAAGCCTGGGTCTAAAAGAGTGCAAACATGAGCAGCGTGACTAGCATTCGTGCATAATCTGATACGTCAGTAGTAGCTAGATTAACTTCATTGATTGCAAACAAACTTCTTGAATATGTAAGACTACAAACGCTAAAGGAATTAAGTTTATGTAATTTTTTTTAAAATAAACATTCAGGAAAAACCTTAGGATAAGTGTTTTGCTATATTTGAAGATATCTCCTAATTGATGCTGGTATGGACAACTCAGGACAATAAAAAGTACAGGACTATCTGTCCCATAAATTCTGACTGTCAGCTGTCTCCTGAGGCACACAGTTATTATTCACATGGCACTCGTTAAACAGAGAGCCCACTTAAAATATACAGTGTTCTACACAAAGCCTGAAAACCGTATCCCTCAAGTTAACTGAGCGCCACAGGAGACAATAAAGATGAATTTTAGAGTTCAGACCGGTATAATTCTTTGACGTGTAGAGTGGAGCGCACAGCGTAGTGATCTCCTGGGCTGGGTGCAAGGATAAAACCATTGCTCCCATCTTCCATCCGGAGACCAGGCTTGGGAGACACGCTAACAGAGCTCCAAGCGTGCCCATTTTCAACATCACCCGCTGAAAATTCTTCACTGGATCGAGTTCCTGCGCTGTGGGAGCCTCTCCCCGAGTCTACACTACTACACTTAGAGGTCTCCGAGGGAATCTCCTCACACACCATGAGCACACGGTCTTCAGCATCACTCACTGAGTTACTGCTGCTGCTTGTCCGCCGCTTCTTACTTGACAGCTTCCTCTTAAAACTGAACATCATGCCTCTTAGAATCAAACCTAAGAAGAGAAATGGTGCTCCAACGCAGGCGAAATGTTCAGGGCTTCTTCACCATTGCGGTTATATTTCACGGCGCACATCGATCGGTTTCTTAATTGTTTAAAATGTAACAACAATCCAGAAAGTTCGACCAGCATAAATCTTTCTGTTGTAGGTGCGGAACGTCCCAAACACCTTGCTAGCAGCTCTTCCGCTTCTCATTTACAGAGGTCATTCAGCATTCAGGCTTTCCCAAAAGAATTCCTTTAAATACGTATCCAAAAGTCCAAACGCACGAGATCAAAATATGAAATACGTTTTGTTCAGTCACCAAAACAAGCACAAGAATAAGCCATGAAAAATGAAGGGAACATGGCGATAAAAAAATCGTTCTCGCGTTTCTGGAGCGTCGTACTGACAAAAACATCAAGCTCTCGCTCTGAAATGGCAGTACCCAAGCTTTGCAGGTACATGTTAATGCTTCACAAAAAAGGTTCCCTACGGGCATTACTGTCTTTCTTTTTATAAAGACGCCCCATGGACCACACCCAAAACTATTTAACTCTTTAACTCTTTCTACAGTACCATGAACCACTTATTTTTACCCCTGCTTATTCAGCCACTCCCTCTTCTTTCTTCTACCGAGAAAAAAAGACTGCAAGCTGTGTTATGTAACTGCTAAAATAACATTCATGCTTATCTTCTACTAAACATGTGTGCAACTGCTAAGCTTTTAAAAAACGAATCAGTCTTTACATCATCAAGACAATAAAGTCCTATTGTGTTCGCTGATTCAGTTTTCCAGATTTTGCACTTGTGCTTTGCTGCATACACACTTTTACAGTACATACCACACCTCTTGCATACTCCAATACCAGGCCAGCCTTAGGGCGATAAAATATTTCCTTTTCAAAGAGGCATTCTACCAAAGTCAAGTTTGATCAAGAGTGAGGCCAAAGACAAGCTTAACATAACTACTTCCAATAAAATTGTTTTTACTCACATCACATTCAGTTAATCAAAAATATTTTTTTGATTTAACTGATAATATGATGAAAACATAGTAATTATGCGTTTGCTCTAATTACAGTAGCTTAACTATTACCATTAAAGTCCAGTCCCTGGATGTCTCAAGTACTGTATGCTTGGTGAGCACTTACTGATGTCTGTGGATAACAGCATTGAAGAGCTTGCCGTCACGCCAGCTGGTGGTGAAGTTGTCACAGCGTAGACCCTGGTATCCCTCCACCATACGCTGTGACCATAGGAGCAGCTTTTCCTTAGCTGACATGTCATCAGACTGTCCATTGACCTGGATGTCTGAAATCTATCAGGTACCAAAATGCATGGGATTTAACACACGTGCAATCTAATCAAGAAAATGTCTATAATTAATCACTTTATACTGCATTCCAGCATGCAAATCATTAAAGAACTTGATTAAAAGCCACCATCTTCATGCATACTGTACACTTAATCATGAACAAAGTTCCAGCGATTACCATTAACCTCCGGGCCCTGATTGGAACTCAATTTCCCAGCACCGGGTGATACTGGGTAGATCAAATAATAAAGCCGTATCGGATGCAAAATCTGTGAAGGATAAGGTAGACAAATTGCACTAAAAGCACAACTGGCTAAAATGATTTTAATGTCAATTTTGTTGGCATCACACAGACAATGGCATCTAATAATAGGTTTGTGGACTTGGCATGAGCCCAGGGTAATGAGTTTACAGTGAAGGCAAGCTACAGCCTGGGAATGAATAATTTTATGTCACTTGGGCAAAAACAAAGTAATAATCAGGAATTCCTCATGATGTAGACCTCCAGCTTCCATCTAGAGATGTCCCCCACTGATCCATCCTCCACAACCAAATGCTGCTCCTCACAGAATATGACTCATTAAGGACTAGTTTAAAAAAGGGGGACTTAAGACGGGAACTCTGGCAGCACAAAAACTAATGGGACGAAATAATATCTGACAGATTTGCAGATTTCTTGGAGTAAACCTTCATATAGTGTATAAAAAGAGCATGTAATGTTACTAATTACTTTTGACCACTAATAATTTATACTCTTTGAGCTATAAAATAATAGGTTTATTATTATAAATAATAACTAATATAAGCAACAGTGATTTATACTGTACATACTAAGATACACAAAACTAAAACTTAAAAAAAAAGAGATATCGGTAGCTACAGTATGCACTACTGTATTTCCATATTTAAATCTTGCTTTTAGTTTAATCACAACAACCAAACCCATGATTGACCACTTCTTTAGTAAGGAAAGAAGAAATGAATTGAAAGAAATGACTGATTAGATGCCATTTGACCATTATGACCCAAACCACCAAAAGATCAGTGACTTTCAGCCGTCACCCCAGATTGGATGGGATAAAGGCGGCGGAGGTAAATGGTAAGGGAACTTAATACTGACAGAGGAGGAGACCTGGAAGTGGAGGATGATGGTCCATATGAGCCCCAGCGTAAGCTTGGGATTTCCATCTGCGATGTCATCATTCCTAATGTTCACCAGCTTGACCTGGGATTGGTAGAGATAAACAGCAAAATAGCAGAAGTGATGAGAAAGAGACGATAAACTGCTTTTCAGTCTGAAGCAGTCTTTTTGTACCAGTAAAAGCAGTCTTACCTGCCGGTGTTTGAGAAAATCCAGTGCGATCTGTACATTCTGAAGTTTATGAAATCGCATCCGTCCTTTTTCTCGAGGCTGAATGAACAAAGGAAAATTGCACATAGAGTTAGACAAAAAGACAAAAGTAAGACAAAAATCAATTTTTTTCCTTTTTTTTATTCTTTTTTTAACAAAGGTAGAAATCATCACCCATATTCATGCAATAAAAAGTAGCACATATTTGACATATAATCATGATTTCCTCTCTATCTCAAAAACATAACGCAGTCTGATGGATGCTTCAAGATCAAGTCAGCAACTTATGGGCATTTAAATGCAAGTTCATGGATGTTTAGCCCAATTGATGGTAAGTATAACCATTATGACAAACACTGATTGTCTGACACATCTGCCATGTTGGTTACACACCCAAAACATGATATTTAGGTTCAGATTGATCCAAGCAGAAGAAGAAAAACCACCAAAAATTCATGCAACATGCAAGCTCATTATCCTGTTAGTGGCATTCAGATCATACATGTCTTGGTAAATAAAATATAAGCTAATACACATGGAATGGGTCTGGTGACCTGGTCACTATAGTATGGAGGTATAGGAACGTGTTACGGCAAACGTATATAAAGATGTAACCCACTATATACTGTACATTAAGAGAAACAGAAAGATTTTATTACCAGATATGAAAAATTGTTCCATTACAAAAAAAAAAAAAAATGTATGGCCTCAAATTTTTTTTTTTATGCATTACAACCGATTTTCTTAATCAAGTCAAAAGAAGACTGACGCATTTTTCCAACAAACTCTATAAAGCGCCAACTGGACTTTTTTGACAAGAGCTCATATATATAAAGGCTGCCCACTGATGCACCCATGCCATCACAGAAAGGAAAAAGATCTAAATGACAAACCCACTCACCAAACGCAAGTTCCTCACAACGTCCCTCTCCCTCGCCTAGCCCCAGCAAGAGAAGTGAAAAGAGAGGAGGAAAAACCCACATGGGAGAGGTCATAGGTCAGAGGTAGGAAGGGATAGAAAGAGATGGAGGCAAAGAAGGAAGAGAAGAGGGAGTCACACAGGTGCCACACAGTAAATGAGATAAAGGCATACAGTAGAGTGGACTGTGAGGTTAATTTGTTATAGTCAAGAGGAAAAGCAGAACTAAAGCATGGCAGCAAGCCAGCAGAGAAAAAAAAAAGTTTGCAAACGTCATCTGAAACCCAGTGGTTCGGTTTTGGGTGTGATTCAGTATTTGCATTAGCAGTTAGATCTTTGGATCTGGATAGTAAATTTAGAGAAAGTTATGTATTCCCAAAACATACCGTAGGTCTTTCATGCTTAATAAAACTTTTTTATATTTAAAAAAAAAAAAAAAAAAAAAGGGAAAATTATAGATAGAAGTGTTCTGATTGCCCTAAGCTCGTTTCAGCGTCACTTTATGCCTAAGGACGGGGATTTCAATGTTAATGCTGGTCAGTCAGAGTTATACAGGCACTGAAGCTCACCAGCGTATCTCCGGACAACACCTCCAGCAGTGAGATCAAGTTATGTCCATCTCTCAGGTCTTCATACAGATCAGTCACATGACGCTGTGCCTAAGAGGAAACCGAGCACAGAGTTAAGAAACATCACATTATGCCTTAATAAAGATGGTGAAGCAACATGTTATAGTCTTTAGCTTTCTCAGGAACAGAGTATCAGCCTCAAATACACACGGATCAGGAATGCAATGCCCCCAGGAAGGAAAGCAACCCTGACTTTAGTAGAGACACACCTGCCAACATACCAGCTGCCTACCATTTTGACAGATGATTTAGTAGACTCCTAGGGTTCTGATGAAGCATTGTAACAAAAATCCACCACAGTTTTTCCACTTCTTTACTCAATATCATAAAGCTGCATTCTTGTACAGTACAGTATGCATTTATATTTTAGGTCCTTAGCCATAAACACACCAAGCAGTGCTTCTAGGAATATGCGTAGTATCCTGGGAAAACCCTTCACATGAGGAAAATTTGACGTTTTGAAAAAATAAAAAGTTCTGAATCTTACAGTATTTTCTAGGGGGAAAACAATGCGTAGAAAGATTTCATTCCAATTGAGAGGCAAGTTCATCTTAGACATTTTGACAGCTCATACGGTCACTGTCATCACACACACATTTGATAATCTGAAGGGTTTTTTCCAGACTGCCACACATATATTGTTTGAAACCTCCCAGTATAATGTGACTCAATAAAAAAAAAAAAAAAAAAAAAAAAAAAATGGTACTGTAATGGTTTAATGTTAAACACCCAAGTGATGAGCGAGTACAAGCCTTGTGGACTTCTTTTGCTGATGGTTTTTTTGATGTTTTTCACAAACTATCAGCAACTGAATTTGATTGTAAGTCAAGACCACATTCCTCATACTTTAGTTGACAGCATAAGAAGCTCCACATAAAAAAACCAAAAGCAAAAAAAAACATCCCCAGGAGAGAGAGGGGAAACTCAAGCAGGTCAGAAAATGCAGCAGATTCCAGCCATGCTGGGGCTTGTGTACAGAAGCGACCTACCTCTGCTCTCTGGTGCTGCATGAGGAGAAAAGGCACGAGATGAGTAAAGACACAGAAAATAGAAATAATGAAAAGAGAACTGAAGGAATGGCAATGAAGTGATCATGAATGATTACACTATAAAGTGCAATACACTTTAAAAAGTAAAAAAAAACAACAAAAAAAAAACAATTGGCTTAGTAATTACACTCTTATAAACATGAATTATGTACATTCATATATTATGGAAACTGTATCATCTCAAGAGAATGTACTTATTAAGTAATTAATTTGAATTTAAGACTTAAAATATGTTTTGTAGCGGTACTAGATGTATCCTGCAAGCATCTGGAAACATTCATTATAAGCCTTGCAACGTTCACATAATAAACCGAACTGTGCTGCCTCTAAGGGAATAGTTTTCACTATAGTCTCCAGAAGGTCCATACAGTAATAAAGTAACACGGTGGAC
Source organism: Channallabes apus (assembly GCA_030522415.1). Classification (NCBI taxonomy): domain Eukaryota; kingdom Metazoa; phylum Chordata; class Actinopteri; order Siluriformes; family Clariidae; genus Channallabes; species Channallabes apus. The sequence goes on from CM060104.1 coordinate 6,585,580, forward strand.
TGTTCGGACGGCCCTAAGGACTGGTTCGGGAAGCACTGCTCTAATTAAAACGTGACTGATGTCCGCACTGTCTGTTTCACAGGATATGACAGCTTAATCGCTGCTCTTTTATTGTGATTCATAAAAAAAAAACCTTTTAAGTGAAATTCCTGTCGCCACAAACCGTAATCTAAAAATAAATGTATACTTAAAATATATAAATATAAACCTAAAAAACTTTTTTTTTTGTTATTGTTGTACTTTCTTACAGAAAGAATTAACTCCCTCCTGATGATGGATTGCATACAGTATGGCATTTTATACCAGTAAAATGCTGCGTGCTAATTTAACCACTAGGGAGCAATATTGTGACGTGTATTCGCTATAAAAGTGTCTTCAACGTTCCACTACAGTACGCCGCCTCTGCCTGCCTAATTTATCCTGTGGAACATTTGCTGAAACGTAGAAGTGTGCGTAATAAACTATAACACAGAGGCCTTTATATTCCTTTCAGTCTATAATGTCCTCGGTTTTCACACCGCTCCCTGCCTCCGTACTTAATAAGAGCAGTCCATCAACGCTAAGCAATACTCTGCTTTTCTGTTGTGTTAAAGGGAAGCTATTTGTCTTATTGTGTTCACTCTATAGCTCTTGACATGTAAAAGCCAGTGTAAAATTTGTGTTTTATCACTGTCTATCTGACATCCAGTATACATGTTTGGAGTCGTCTATACAGAGTCAACAGCATCGTGCTGACTGGAGAGGTAACGCTCACTCACTCACTCACTCGCTCGCTCGCTAATTCTCTATACCGAATATCTTGTACAGAGTCACGGGTAGCCTAGAGCATATCCCTGAGGTACACCCTGGATGCGGTGCCAATCCAATCCATCGCAGGGCACACACTCACACACACTTACACACTCAGTCACACACTATGGGGGAGTTGGAAATTCTAATTCCCCAACTCTCCATGTCATGGGACTTGTGGGGAGGAAACTTGAGGTTGGATTGCTAAGTAAAGCAAAAAACAAATTACATCCTGAATACAAAATCTTTCGCTCTCAATATTATAAAAATAGTTTTGTGCTTTATAGGCAAAACTATTTTTCTTTACACACCCTTATCTACAGTACGGATATGAGAAAAGGCCATTAAAATGCAATAAAACAATTAGCTTTAAAGGGCAGAATGCAGACCTTTAACTCAGACCTTAGACTATGTTGCCATTCTAGAAGGACTATTTATTGTAATGAGTTCAAAATGAAAGTGTAAGTGAACTTGAAATATTAATCATGGAATTGTAGTATTGATTGACGGTGTAATACATTTATATATAGTTATATCTTAGTATACAAACTCAGCCAGTAGATTAAATCAACTAATGTGAGTAGAGTCTGGATATTATTGCTCTTTTTAAGACTACGTTCAAGATTATAATTACTGTAGTGTCAATTCTTTGACAAAAATGAACTTTAGAAGGAAGTTCATGTAGGGCTGAGCGGAGATAAATTGCTGCTGCAGGTCTAAGGCAGACAGTCAGCCACCCGCAGGCAAAGATACAGGCTACTGGAGGCCGGTCTGCCTCTTCAGAAAAGCTAAATGAATCCAGATGTCTCTGACTAACTCGCACAGCAATTCTCAAAAACTATTTTCAGCCAAGTTTTGAGATTCTGGCATAATCCTGGACTTTTGCAGAATAGGCTTTTGTGCAAGAGTTGTTTTTTTTAATGAATGGGACACTTTAGTCTTTTGGAGACTGATCAATAAAAAAAAAAAAAAAAAAACTCCTACTAACTTTGCAACTGCTTTTGTGAAAAAAAAAATGACTTTATGCAATTGGAGCTGATTTTCTTTACAATGGAAAAAGTGCAGAAGGATAAATTAACCTTCTGTAATCCATCCTTCATCTCTCAGGACCCCTCACCATTCTAACTAGACGATGATAAATTGCCTGGGCTTCAGCAACAATTACAAAGCTCTGACTGAGCGACTCAATGAAAAGGAGATATTAATAATATGCTGACCACACTTTTTTTAACTAGCTACAGTACTGGTGTAAAATCGACTCTTTACAACAACACTTCTGTTGCCTAGGTGTAAAAGAAAGATCAGATTTGCATATATTCATTTAACAAAGCTGTGTATCCAAAGTGGAGTTTCTGTAGCATGTTCCACAGAGTGAATAAAATCTGCCAGTTCATTCTACCATAATGATATACGATAACAGTCGGAGATATTCAGTGGCACAAAGTGATCGAGAGAAAGGCACACAACTATTTCACCATCACTTTGTGTTGCTGTGTATGCACAACTTCAATCTAATTCAATCCCAATCTACAGTATAATGGGCTGAAATGATGACTTCTTTAGTGTAAAAAAACAAAAAAAACAAAAACATTATAAGTTGTATAGACACGTTAACCTGCTGCAAGTATCTAAAATAAGCTTAGGTGAAGAAAGGGAAAAAAAAAAAAAAGCATTTTAATTCAAGACCAGGCATGCTGCTGAGTTTTGAATTTGTTTGCAATGTGCAAATCAGCGTCCTGGCAAGGAGAGAGTGGCAGAAGTTGAACCATGACATCAAAGTGTCTGGGGAAAAAAATTGTTGTTGCTTTTTCCAACAGGTAGGTCTATATGATCTGAACTTGCTCATACTATACAGAATAAAATTATGAAAAATGATATAAACTGTTGTGCTGAGAGTTATCTGCATAACAATTAATTAATATCATATCATAGTTTTAATTAATATAATACACAGATCATATACTGTGTATATATACACACACACACACACACACACACACATATCTTCTTCACAGATTAGAAAATTTAGTAGGAATTAAGGGTACAGCCCTCTCCTGGCTCAGATCCTATTTGACCGATCGTTATCAGTATGTAGACTTAAATGGTGATTATTCTGCATGTTCTCTAGTGGAGTTTGGCGTTCCGCAGGGTTCAGTTTTAGGCCCACTGCTTTTTTCCCTTTACATGCTTCCTCTGGGCAACATAATCCGTAAGCATGGTATTAGTTTTCATTGTTATGCTGACGACACACAGCTATACGTCTCTACAAAACCTGATGAGAAAAACCATCTTACTAAAGTTGAGCAATGTGTTCAGGACATAAGAAATTGGATGCTAATTAACTTCCTTCTGCTTAATCCGGATAAGACAGAAGTTCTAGTCATAGGACCGCATACAGCTAGAAGTAAAATCTTAGATCACACCGTAACTTTAGATGGCCTTTCCGTTCCGCCAAGTGCAACAGTAAAAGACCTCGGCGTGATTATAGATTCCAGCCTTTCATTTGAAGCTCATGTAGATAATATCACCAGGATAGCATTCTTTCACCTTAGAAATATCGCCAAAATAAGAAATATATTGTCGCTAAATGATGCAGAAAAACTAGTTCATGCTTTTATCACTTCTAGGTTGGACTATTGTAATGCCTTACTGTCTGGTTGTTCAGTTAGGTGCATAAACAAGCTTCAGCTAGTCCAAAATGCAGCAGCGAGAGTCCTCACTAGAACCAGAAGATATGAGCACATCACCCCTATCCTATCTTCACTGCATTGGCTCCCTGTGAAATTTCGCATTGATTTTAAAATACTACTCTTGACATATAAGGCATTAAATGGTCTCGCGCCGCAGTATCTGAGCGAACTGCTAGTGTCTTACGATCCGCCACGCCTACTTCGGTCAAAGGATGCAGGCTGCTTATCAGTACCGCGTATTATGAAAACTACAGCTGGGGGCAGAGCTTTTTCTTACAAAGCCCCAAAATTATGGAATAGTCTTCCAAATAGTGTTCGGGACTCAGACACAGTCTCAGTGTTTAAGTCTAGGCTAAAAACCTATTTATTTAACCAAGCATTTTATAAATAGATTTGCCATAAGGTAAAGGAGCAGATCTGGGGGACTCATGGACGTAGAGTATTATGGTGAACTGGTATGTTTAGATGCTGTCTTCCTCAGTCTCATTTGATCACTCAGGTTTGTTGACGGTGAGGTGATTGTTTGCTTTACATCTCAGGGAGCCCTCATGTTTGTGTTTCCTTCTGGCTCTCCCTTTTAGTTATGCTGTCATAATTAGTCCTGCCGGAGTCCCTGCTTGCACTCTACAGTAAATATACATTCACGTTAGACATTGTGACTGTGACCATACCTAATTGCAATCTCTCCTCCTCTTCTCTTCCTCCCCCTCTTTCTCTTTCCTCTCTCCCCCTGTCTCCCCCTTTCACTCTTTCTCTCTCTCTCTCTGTCGAGCTACACATGTGGTTCCTGAGCTGCCAGTGATCCAGACTCCCTCTGCCCTTCGGACCTGTCTGATCCATCCTGGTGCCCGGTTTCTGGTTGGAGGTCTCACCGCATGGATGCCCCGTGTGTCTCTTTAGGATGCGTCTGGTGTCTGGGGATGATTCTCTATACTTAAAAGACGGTTCTGGCCTCGACTGGTGTGGTCAGCTGTTTCTCTGAGGACTTGACAATTCGATAGTTCAGGACTGGAACTTTCTACAAGTCTATCTGAGTCTCGAATAACTACTGGACTCCATTTTACATCAAGTATTATAACATCAATTAACATCAACTATTATAGCTGAACCTAACACTTAACACTATATAAATGCAGATCATTTCCTGCTATCTGTTTCACCCAGATGAGGATGGGTTCCCTGTCGAGTCTGGTTCCTCTCAAGGTTTCTTCCTATTACCGTCTCAGGGAGTTTTTCCTTGCCACTGTCGCCCTCGGGCTTGCTCGCCAGGGAATATCTGAACATTTTGATTCATACACATTCACATTCCATACAAACTTAAATAATTCTTTTGATTGTGTAAAGCTGTTTTGAGACAATGTCAATTGTTAAAAGCGCTATACAAATAAAAAAAAATAAAATAAAAAAAAAACATACCAAAGTGTGTAGTATTATGTTTCCTCAAAAGATGTCAGAAGTCACACCATTGTTGATGCTATCATGTGACCGTAAATGCATACATTTGACATATTGAAGTGTGCATACATTTTTGGGTGCTTCTGTATGTACATGTTTAAACATACTGTAGGACCATTAACATTAATCATTAATTACATGCTTATGACAGAACAAACTTGTAATAACAATCATATGAACTTATTAATGAATATAATAACTGATAATGGTTGGGTTGTGGTTTCCATCACTGCAAAGTGATGGATTTGAAAATCATTGCTGTTAAGGAGCAGAATAATTTGTTGCTGTTTTTTCGCTAAAGTTGTTTGCCTTGATGTTTGGCTGGTTTCATGATGCTATCTGTGCAGATTTATAATACAGAACATTTAAAATACAGTCAAAGAGTATGGAAAGCAAATGTTTTACATAGTTTTACACCAAGATCCTTCAAGCGTAATCTCTTGATCAAACAAAACACTTATACTGAGCTCGAGAATTGTTTTTCTCTGATGGTCTGCTTTCACCTGACTTTCACCAACTCTGGGTGGCTCTTATTTAAACCGATAGTTCATCCTGATGTTCCATTATCTTCTATGGTCGTCCCTTATATAATGAAAGGGGGTTTAACTTGAACTTCCTTAACTGAAAGAAGACCTGAGCATGTTCTACAAGAAGGTATAATTTGCAGCAAGGTTATAAAAAGTACAGTAGTAACTTTAATTACCTTAATCAGGTGCTTGTTCACCCATTTTGTGAACGTCTTTTTCTGCACCCTGTCCCGTTCATCTGAAACACAAAAGAAAAAAATGATTAATTATGATATGACTATGTGTGTTTATGACTTGAAATGATATACTGTATATGAAATTAAGAATATACAGCATGGTGATATATCTACTGTATTTTATGAAGAGGGAAAAAAAGCATAGCTGCCAAAAACAAAAAGAAGAAAAAAAATGCCCACAGGTTAAGAAAAAGATTAACGTGAGTAACAATAGTGCATAGACAGTGATGGTCTGTATCTTCTCGGATTCAGTTTGACCAAATACGCATAATGGCAAGATCTACCCTTTGCACAGACACGTTCACCTCATACCAAGCCACAAGCACAAACTGGCTCAGGACACATACATCAGAAACGGGTGTTCACATGGCAGATCACTTGGCATACTCGGTGCCAGAAGGCGGAGCATGAACCTGAGCTCAGGGGATAGCCTCTAGCAGCACATATACGCAAGTACAGACAGAACGCTGAAAATCACTAAACCACAGGGCAACATTTATATCAGTGGAACAGAAATGCGCTGTATATTTAACAGAAAGACACAAGGAAGACAAAGTATATTCACTAGCTGGAAAACTAAAGCCGTGAGTTCAGTAAAAGCTAGATTAGCTGAAATACTAGAACTTAAAAATGCGTTTATTAATATTTCATATTTCAAGAATGTACTTGATATAATACAGGGTGCAGATGGAAAAAGTTTCATTCTACTAAGAAGTAAAGTGATTAGTCATGTACTATACTTATAGGCACTGTGCAGATCACTTCCTGCTTCAACACACACACACACACACACACACACACACACACACGCATCTAATTTATCAGGTAATCAGATTAAAACCAGACGACACGTGAACAGGGTATTTGTAGATGACACAGAACTTTCTTGCAGTCACCTTCAAGAATAAATCAACCATAAGGTACTTCTGTGATAAAAACTGCACGTTTGTGTATTTGTTAGGTAATAAACATAATGGGTCATCTACCTGTATAAGAAAAGCAACGGGTGAATCTTTCCTGCCCTTTTGAGAATTCATATTAGAAACATTTCATAACATAAACATGAGCATAGAGATGATGTCTGTCGCAATACAGAACATACGACGTAATGACTGAATTACTTAAACTAGCAAGAAAGCCTTCTCCCGTTGACTTACCATCATTTGTGTTTTGCAATCTAATGAACACGGAATGACACTTTCGACTATCTATTCTTGTGTTTAATAAATAGACATCCACTATAAATGACTCGGTGGTTCAAAGACGCGGAATTTCTGCAATCTATAAGAGGCATCGATGCTCTATTTGCACTCAGTGAGTACTGATGTCTCTTACAGATAACTTGGCATGTACGTAGCTATCACAGGAAACTTCCTGACCGATAAAAATAACTGCTGACCAGTCCTTGTTAAGGCTACAATATACGAGTAAAACCATACAGAACAGAGGGGTTCTTGATGGTTAACTAAAGCTTAAAGAAAGTAAAAATGAAATAAAATGATAAGCCAGAACCATTAAAACCCACTTATCTCAGACCACTGACACACCCTCGCCTGGCCACTGACACACACCTTCCCCACTTCTAAAGGTCGAGTGTTATTGTAGCGACGTTGCTATGGTGAGCATCAGCTGAACTTTTACCAAACAGGGTGGAGTGATTCAGCCTCATCAATACCAGCCTTCCTTTTTTTGGTGATTTCCAGTCCAAGGAACAACCAGTCATACTGAATTTAGGTTCACAATCTTTAGACAGTTAAAAAGCATGTACTTTGAGCTTACGGTTGGGGAAAGTCCTCATTCATGTGTTGCATTTCAGTGCTAATGGGTAAACCATCACTCCCTGGACCGCACCCTTTGGGCAATGTGAGACCAGGAACACAGAAATCTGATACGAACGACTGCTCCTAATTCCGCTCTAATTATTAGGCAATATGCATTATTGATAAGGCACGAGAGAGAATAAAGGAGCTAAATAAAAAAAAAAAAAAAAAAAAGCCTAAATATTAATATTACTGTAAATGACGATTCTGAGTGTAAAAATAACAGGAAGGCACGAATTGTAAGTTACAAATTATGTCAGAAGTGCTATTGTCTTAGTGCCAGAAACATTATTTGCTCAGGATTACTTATGTTTGTTAGCAATAGGAGGCAGCAGGTGGCAACAGGATAAAGGGGGTGTGGAACTTAATCTAAACTCAAGTGGTTAGAAACACTTGATCTGAATTCAAAGACTTACGGCAGCATCAGGGACCTGTGTCTATCATTTGGTCAAAATGTCAAGCAATAAATTAAGACTCCACCATGATTAACTGTAAATGAAACCTGATACAATATAGTATGAAAATTGCAATTCAGTGAAAAACAATAAAATAAATACAAACGATGGACGTTAGGGTTTTATAATGATGAAAAATTATATTCATAAGTTAAAGAGCAACTGCAGTTTTTGCCTGGAGTAAAGTGCTTTTTCTCTCCAAGAGAAACCAACAATGGATGCAGAACCTCTTTTAGCACAGCTACGTGCAAAAGTTCATAAACTAGCATTTAGGATAGTAAAAAAAAAATAAAAAAAAAAAAAAAAATATATATATATATATATATATATATATATATATATATAGAAAAACCAAGTTTAAATGATTAACCAGTCTCCCAATCTAAGTGATGGAACAGTGAGGTAGCTCTCACTCAGGTACCTTTCCTGCCATCCATGGATTTAAGCCTTCCCTGGTAGAAGACATCGTCTGAGGGCATCCTGGACCTCCCCATGCCGTCAGAGGAGTAGTTCCTCTGTTTCTGCGAAGAACTCATTTTTTGTCAGGTTCAGGCTTCTGGCATGCGAGTCAACCTGGGTTCTATTTTCTTCCTGTGTTCCTCCACAAGCTGATGTCCTCAAATCCCTTGCTGCTTTTCAGGGCAGCAGTCTGCAGTACTGTGGTTGTATTCCAGCTGAAATAGACTTCCTCCTTTTCTTGGTTTTAGGTTGTTCCCTACTCTGTCAGCTCACGTTTTCTTTCTGACTTGCGTTCCTTTAGCATTAAAGATGCCTACAGGCTATGGAGTGTGAGCATGTAGCTTCTGAGTGTGCTTTGACTAAGCTTTCAAAGGACATTGTGGGCTTGGCTTTGCCCGCCCTGTTGCTCCGCCAGAACAGGAAAAGGAGGAGGGACCAAAGCCCAAGAACGCAAGGTGTGGTTACAAGCAGATCTCACTTTCACACTGTATACAGTACATACACACCTTACACTTTAGGTGCAGCAAAATGAGGCATTAGGGGGATTAAGGAGCTGAGAACTGATGCCTGAAATTTGACATCCTGACTGGCCCGAATATCTCTACTTTGAACACTTTTGGAAGAGATGTGTATATTTTAACAACTTGTTTTGAACATGATTGAACTTTCGTTAATGCAGACATATTTCTTATTATAGCGGAGTCCTTCATGCTGGTGTGCACAGGAACAGGCATGAACTTCTTTAACATTTAGTCATTTATATGGAATGTTTCTAATCATGGGTTACTCATTATAGCAGGAAGGGTGGAGGAAAAGGAGTGTCATTCAGGTGTCCACAGGATGGTAGACTTAGTCATCCACCTATCCCAAACAATCCTTAACTACCCCCCCACACACACACACACACATACACACAGCCTGCATCTCTGTAAATAACGTGGAACTTTATCAGCCATGATAAAACAAATAAACTTTTGGAGAATAACTCATAAAACACTTCCTGGTATTTCTATAGTTTTAACTATGGACATATTTTCACATATTTTCCATGACCATAACAAAAAACCTGCAGACCTTCCTGTAAATGAGACTGGTCACTTATAGACTTTTTATATTAAGATTTTAACAAAATGAAAAGAAAAAAGCTGAAAAAAGTATTGTGTAACATCTTCCTACACAGGACTATAAAGCTGGCAAAGCAAAACGCGATGTCTTATCAACAACACAGCATGCAGCACAAAGTACGGTGGCACGTGCCATAGGAGTGGTCCCATGCAGTATTGATAAAGAGCTGCTGAATTATGCAGCTTTCCAGCATTTCTAACAAACACAGACATGACCTATTACTCGACCTGTTCAGGCTTGACTGCTGCACAGTATGCATATGTTTATTTTATGATATTCAGACACTCTGCAAAAGATGTGGAGGGACACACCTTAAATAATGACTTTAGCTGTTCTACGCATGTGTCCCTACAAGTGAAGGAATGAAGGAGTGGCAGAAGAAATTCAAACATTATCCCCAGCAGCAATAAAGCTCCACTGTTATAATGGAGCATATGGTTTAATTAAGTCTATAATGGCATGACATGTAACACTGGTAGAAGTAATTAAGAAATGCCAAGGAACAAATAGAGATTAACTTCATTGTTGTTCTTCTTCTTCTTCATCTGTGTTCATTAAGAGATCATTACAGTGGTTCGATTATAATCTGCACATGTGATTTAATGCATATTTTACACCAGACACCCTACCTGATGCCCATCTTCCTAACGGCCAATGTTTTCCAGGCTTGGGACCAGGATTAAGGTTTCCAGCTGCTGGCTTTGGGGCACTGACTGGGACACAAACCTAGGTATTCTGCATGGCAGAAGAAAAGCCTACTGTACCAACCATCCACTGATATGCCAGGGGTAACTCAGTGGTTAAGGCATTGGACTACGGTTCGGAAGATCCCAGGTTCAAATCCCACAACCACCAAGTTGCCACTGTTGGGCCCTTGAGCAAGGCCCTTAACCCTCAACTGCTCAGATGTGTAATGAGATGAAAATGTAAGTCGCTCTGGATAAGAGCGTCTGCCAAATGCCTAAATGTAAATGGAAATATGCCAGTATATCACTATTAACTAGCAATTAAACATGAAACTCCAGTGAATATGCAGTTTATTCTCTGCTCTTGCCTTTATTCTCATATTCAGCAAAAATGTAACAGAAGCTTCAGCAAATCCGATCACTAGTGTTATTTCAAAGTGGAAGGCATCTGTCCAGCATTTGCAAGAGGAAGTCGTCACGGTCAGAGTTCTCCACCCATTCACACACACCCAAAGTGATCTTACTACTGTAGCTAGTACTCAGTGACATCATCGGATTGAGTAGGTGAATCATAATCATGAGATTCACGAGCTTGGGTGAATCCTGACTAAGACACCGTATGAACAGGTTTTGAAATATTAGTACAACGGAATGGAAAAAATAAATAAATGAATCGAGAATGACTAGAACAAATATCTGATGCACAGCTCACCAACTCACATCTGATCTTTCACAGCTCATCAACTCCAGCACCGTTTCACATGGTGACTCCACTGCACCTACTTTTAGCCTTCATGAATGTAACAGAGAAGCGCTTTACGCTCTCCAGTCAAAGTCTGATTTTACAGATGGATTCACGCAGAAACTGTGGAACAAGTTGGTCATCGGACCGTTTCTGCAACGGCATGCAGAAGGAACGTCCCATTACACCAAGCAAAAGTGCTTATTATGCTACCCCCAGACCAGACGGGTGCTTTCAACAATACAGCCTTTCATATGAGGGTTTGCTTATATTTTATGAGTCTTTCCAGTCTTCCACATTTATCATTCAAATTAGTCATGTGGTTGGAAAATAGGGATATCCCAGTTTTTTTTTAGTCATAGTAAAGTGATACCTCAGCGTCTATGTACTGTAAGGCAGCAGTGATACTAAAAACATACAGACTGCACTTACTGTACAGAAATAAGCGTACCAAACTGTATTTTGCCCTTACAGTGGGGAGGCCCATTATTTACTTGCACTTTCAATATGCATACTTAATTGTTTAAGTTACGTAACTGAAAATGAAGGAACACAATTTTAAAAGCTGTTGGTACATCACCTTTTACATTAACATTTACTGTAGGCATTTGACATATGACCCTTATCCAGAGCCACTTATATGTTTATCTCATTATACAGTACATGTGAGCAGTTAAGGGTTGAAGGCCTCACTTACTGTAATGGCCCAACCGGGACAACCTGGTGGTCATGGGATTTGAACCTAGGACCTTCCAAACCATAGTCTATGCCTTAACCACTGAGCTACCCCTGACCCCCTACCTTTCTATGTAAAATATGTGATGATACCACTCCAGTGACAAGGAAACGGACAGCTTGGTATTATTATTATATCGCTAAAGGAACCAAACACTACTGTATGAATTAAATCTGGTATATACAGTAATATGGTCTGCTTATCTTAGCATGTGGAACAACATGTGCCAGGGTGCTAATCCATCGCAGGGCACACACACTCACACACCCAATCACACACTACGGGCAATTTAGGAACGCCAATTAGCCTAAACTGCATGTCTTTGGACTGTGGGAGGAAACCGGAGTACCCGGAGGAAACCCACCAAGCACGGGGAGAACATGCAAACTCCATGCACACAGAGACGGGAATCGAGCCTGGCCGGGGAATCGAACCCAGACCCTGGAGGTACAAGGCGACAGTGCTAACCACTACACCACTGCGCCGCCTATATATATATATATACGTACATATATTGTACATCAGTGAAGTTTGAGCTGTCATACACTAATGCAATAAAAGCTAACTAATAAACAAACAAAAAACTAGTGGGTTTATTCAAAGAACATCCCTTCCAGCTATTACATATTTTCTCTGGGTAAATGCTAAGCAAACGAATGTCTAATGAATAATGTGAAGAAACAGGATACCCTTGGAAGAAAGGTAACCATGAAATGGCAGCCTTCACATTCCTGCGCAGGGCGTAACATGAGCCTTCCTCCAACACAGGTGGATCCCAACTCGTATCCCTCTTATTTTCCTTTTCTAGCTCTTTTGCTGTTTTCCCTGCTTGTGAGAGCGTGTGCTGAGCCGCCACACCTTCACGAAGGGGAATGTTCACACCCTAACACCTTCATAAGGCTCTTTTTAGAAGCAAATGGAAGCAAAACCCATTTGTGTGTCACAAGACCAAGATACAAGCTAAAGACACTGAAGACCTTGTTACTCTATCCACGCGTCCTTCACTATCTTTTCTCAAGAGCCACAGTGCTGACTAATGTTCTTTTAATATTTATAGTGACCAGAATCCACAGATCAGATGGCAATGTTGTATTAAAACAAGATTAGAGTATGAAGCACGATCTCCTAGCGACGGCATCAGGAGCTGGAATCTCAAATGACTCATCTTACTGTTTATGGGGAAAATCCCATGTGTCAGGCTTTTGGTTCCAGATCATTCGACACAAAAGCGACTCAGGATTACAGGAACAAGAAAGTGAGAATGAGGACTTATCTGCTGTCTCCCTCTTTTGGAGAGTTTTGTTAACGACATACTGAGACACAGTTAAAAGGAGGTGCGGATACATTGAGCTCTAAGAAACGACGCCCGATATGGCAGAGAGACAAGTCTTTGCAAGTTATCTCTTTTTTGACGATAATGCAAATTGGGAAGGGTGATGTCATATCATGGGTGTATTCACACTTTCATGCCCAGGGTTCCTGGGATAGAGTCCAGTTCCATTACATCCCTAATGAAACAGTTACTGAAGATTTTAGTTAATGGAAACGTTGAATTATAGGAAGATTAATAACCGTTTCAGAAGCATGGACACTCTGTATGCTGTAACTTAGTCAGAACTTTAACTACTGCATAAACACTCACTTCCTTCATTCCTCTGTTATGGTTGTCATTTTAAACATCTCTAACATTTTACTTTTAACATAGTTATTCAAATGCAAAGCTATACATTAGCTACACATAGAATACATTTTTGTTACATTGGGTATACAAATATGAATCTGAAATATGATCATAGTTTAAAATGTTTTCTTTTTTTTTTTTAAACACATGAATCGACCCCCCTCAAAGAGAACTTCAGAGACTGCAAATGAACAGCTGATTTTCTTTCCTTATTAGTGACACTTCATAAATCCAACACTAGATGGCGAGAAAATATATAACACAACCACTACTTACTTCTTACAACCACAACCACTGGCACTATTTAGACTTTAATATTCATCTGCTGCTGTTATTCAACATTTAGAGTATGATTTCTAAAACTAAAGAGAAAGAAATATTTATGTGCTATTCAATTATTATTATTATTATTATTATTATTATTTTATGTCACTTTTTAATGCACCAGGCCTTCAGGATTATGATAAAGCTTAATAATAGTATAGTAATTATTAAACTGGTGAATGAAGGAAATATAAATATAATCTTTATATGATATAATGATTTCATGGATTCGATACAGCATTCGATACTCATTCCAGTTTACAATCGTAGTTAGCATTCTAGCTTCCTCATATAAAAGCAACATCTACACACCCCTGCTGTGCCGGAACCTAAAACAAAATAAGCATCAAATACATTTTCAATACAGCAGTGAGCCCTTCTGCATAATAAAGTGTGTAGAGCAAAAACTCAGGGTCAACCTTGTTACGTAACTTTAGAATTGGCCATAAACTATATAACATATGCACGGCCTGATTAACACATTCCACCAATCAACTTTAAACAGTACACACCGTAGCGCACCAACACGCAACAAGTCACTCTTCCTGCCAAACGCCTCCTTAGGCACAACCCTCGCAATCCCATAATAATCACATGAATTGTACCTTACCTGTGCAACACATTTTGTTATATAAAAATTCTGATCTCTTCCCGTAACTTATCGCATGCAAATAATTCTGCTGTTCAGAAAACATTTCACATTTTTTAGCACTGTACGCTTTCCCAAACGCCATGACAAGAGCTTTTGATTTAGCTTTTCATGTTCTTTCACTCTTGCTGCTTCTACAGGAACACACACACACGCCTCTACTGTATACAGTATGCGTCACTGGAACACAATAAACAAATTCGGCCAGTAGAACGGCAGCAGGAGAATCTCTCGTCTTTGTGTGTGTGTGTGTGTGTGTGTGTGTCATTTTCAGAATAGTGAAAGTGTTGAAGGCTCTTTATATGATCATTAACTATTTCAATCTGTAATTAACTCGTGATCTGTGTTTTATGGTTGTATCAGACATTTTGTTAAAATAATAAATGACATAAATGCCATTATTGAGAGATGTTTAACTTCTGTAGTGTATTTTTTTTGTAGTCAGTATTTGAAAAAAAAAAATAAACATATATATTTTGTTTATATTATTAAATTCTAAATACAGTATGCGCCATGATAGAGATAAAAGTTTGACAAAACTACATGGCATGTGCAATACAGTACAATACAGTACAGTACAGTTCCAGTGCACCTGCTGGTTTTACACTGTATAAGACCTGTGCATCAGATAGAGGACACACACTATTAGATATCCTTAGTTTGTAATATGATTATCTATAGTACATGTGTAATAGGCCTGGGCGATAAAACGATAACGATATGTTTCACGATAGACACGTGATCGATATCAATAAAAAAAATGTGTTCGATAGAACGTTCGATATTTTTTATTCTTTGTCGGATGAAAACAGAGGTCGCGAAGCTAGCTTGGTTGCTGTCATGCGCACTCGCTCCGCGACCGGCTCTAGGACCCGGAAGTAGTACGGTCGCGATTCAGGAAGCATAAAAGGAGACAAGATGGCGTTGACATTGGTATCCGCCCACCCACCAAATGCGGGTAAAATTCGGCTGTGGCGGGTAACTTTAGTCTCACTAGCCACATTGGCGGGTAGTTTATTCTTTGGTATGACAATTATGCCAATATGCACAACTAACATCTATAATAATACTTGCTTTTTGTGTGAGACATCCAGAGGAAAAAGAAACGGAGAAAACGGTATTCTTCTTTTACTGCATTCAGTGCACACGACACACATAGTATACAGCGCGGTATTGCCCCCTGGTGGCCCGCCAGTGAGTTAACGTCAAACTCAAATATATTACAACAATATATTTTTGTTGTAGTTTTCTCTAAAGGCATGTGATATAATAAACTATTTTATTACACTTTATTAAGCATTTCTTACATTTTCTTTTCATTTTGCACCTTAAATGTTAAGAGATAATTATTAATTGTGACTTTAGACTTATGTTTACATTTTAATTATTTGATTTTTCCATGGTTGTTGACATTTCTGTCTTAATACCTGATGGGACTATGATCAGAGGAAGGTTAAGTTTAAAATAAAAATGTTTAAATATAATATGTTCTTCTCCTGGGCCTTATTTTAAATGAAAAATATCAATAATTATCGATATCGACCGATATGAAACACTGATATCGTGATGCAGTTTTCAGCCATATCGCCCAGCCCTAATGTGTAATAAACCTCTGGCTCAGGGACAGCTAGGAGACGTGTGAGGCATGCTTGTGTAGCTGCACCAATATTTGTATTGTACGTTATAATGTATTTTAATACTGTTAATGTTTGACAACAAGGCGTCGCTGTGGCGTAGCGGTTAGCACTGGGAACAAGGTGAAATATTTGAATAATTTTAAATATTGTTCAATGCATTATTTAACACATTTCAGATAAATCCATAATTGCTACAGTAAATGGTCCTGAAAATTTGACATTTAAAATAACTTTAATATATAATTATTACAGTTATAAGTATTTGGATGTTTGCTAGCTGAAACGTCAGGACTCTGTTGTCCCACGGCACTTCATTCAGACAAAGAATTATATCACTGAGATCAAAAACTGTTTAGGTCTAAAACCAGTGGCTTATACAGATGTCGAAAAACCACTTCAGCTTAGGTATTTATTAGATACAGAGAGAAAGTGTAGTGCATGGAGAGAGATGGTGTGAAAACGAGAGCTTTTATCCAGGTATGCGACATCTGTTGTGTTGGACGCAGGAATCTTGCCCGACAGCATGGTGTTGACAGGTTGAGTGCAACCCTGAGGCAGGACGTATATCTACATGTACAATATGAAGCAATAACTACTACTAATGTCAAACGTCCTTAAAACAGGTAGGCTCAGGAAAAAAGGTCAAACTCCTTAAAACAGGTAAAATTCAGGCCAATCAGGAGATTTGTGTGTAGGGTATCATTTTAAAGTAAATAAGTTAACTATGACTGACTAACTATATTTTACAGTCAGGTACAGTATATATATATATATATATATATATATATATATATATATATATATATATATATATATATATATATAATTATATAAACATCACACACAGGTGGTCTAAGAATGAGCTGTGGAAAATGATGACGTAGTACAACAAAGCTCATCCTATAATCCCTCCACGCCTGTGTCTAAAGAGGCAATGACAGCTTCTCTAGATAATGGCCTATGATGTTTTCAGGTTTCATACAGTAGTTCATTCAGTCAAGCAATTTATATGTCAGATTTAAGCTATTTTGAATACTTGCACAAATGCATTATTATTAAAAATAAATAAATAAATCACTGTTAATGAATGTTGAATTGCAATACCTGTTCAACATGTCTGACTGAGACAGAGCACTTCAGTGCCACTCGCAGCCTTATAGTGGTATTACCGATGGGAATGGTGTAAAAGATGAATAAGATAGGAAAGAAGCTCTTTAAAAGGTTTATATAATACATTAAAACACATAATTACACTGGAAAAACAGTTCATAAGGCATTACAGAATGCACATATTTTAAGACATTTCAAAAGCAATAAAACATGCTTGTTCATGGCCCTTTCATTGATTAGACTATATTGTGCATTCTGTAATTGTAATGCATTCTTAACCTCTACACTACTGTACCTCTTCTGCGCTATCCTTAATTAAAGACGTAACCATATGGATCAATAAGATACTTTATACCTTACTGGAAAAGTAAGAAAAGTCTTTATTCAGAAAATACTGTAGGAAATCAGTCTCTCTTTATATAAAAGCAGACAAGGCTGGCACCTGATAATGATAACGGTGAACTTTTCGTATCATGCACTTGCTCTTAGCTTTTGTCATAAGTTTCCTAATTTCTTTTAATGACACATAGTGACACTGAATAAAGCAATTATTTCTGATACTTTTAAAATAGTGCCTAGCATTGCTAAACTGCTACGTTTTATATTTTGCTCCAACTGGATTCAGTTACGGTAATGACACACAATGGTACTAGAATTAGTGACCAAGAGAACTGGAGAGACTTAGAGGTCATTTCCCTTATTATTCTCAGTAAACTCAGTGCATTGACCTTATTTTTGCTTAAATACATATTCCTGCCAATGTGTGAGTACAGGACAAACAAAACGCTGTCACTTATGTAATGTGATCTCATTCTCATGGGAATATGAGCTGTTAAGACAGTCACCATGTCACATGGATTGCACCTTAGCATAGTTTCTCTTTCACATAGAGGTGAGACCGAAACAAAAATCTAACACCATATTGAGAATCTTCAATGTAGAAAACCCACATTGCTGACATAGATACTGCATTATCCAGGTTTATCTGATCTCAAGGATTGCCTCAAGCAGGCGAATGTGGATTCATCTAAATCTATATAATTAGGTAGATTTCCCAACAGTCCAGTCACAGTTTGTACTGTGATGGATGTCAACATACTACGGCTGACTTGTGCTCTGTGAAATCTGAGCCGTCTATCCCTCAACTGTAACTCTAGGAGGATATGTCCCTGAGGAGGTAATGAGGAGGTAAGGAGGAGGAGGAGGAGATAAGTCCCTGGCAGCTGCATAAAGGTGCATCACTTCCATGGTATGCATGTTATGCAGACCTGAACATTAACAGATATGAGTGTTGTGCACTATTGAAAAAGGATTTTCCCCAAGTCTAATCCCCAAGAATGAAACTGACCCAAAAAAAAAAAAAAACGCAAAATTCAAAGATAATAGAAAAACATGAAATATATTATATTCACCGATCAGCCATAACATTAACACATTCACACTGATTATCAATTATATCCCAGAAAACTGGTGACAGGATCACGCGCACCCAAGGCTCCTTTATGATGGGGAGGAAGGTTAGCATCTGATCGAGCATCCATTAGATGCACCAAATAAACACAGCAGATCCATAGAGGCTCCACCCTGCAACCTACAGAACTCAAATGAGCCACCGCTAACATCCTGATGCACACCCCCAGAGGTCTTGTAAAGTCATGTCCCGAGGGGCCAGAGATAACCTGGTGGTACGAGGGGAATCTACGAAGGTTCGGCTCAATGGTTTGGGTTTTAATGTTATGGCTGATCAGTGTATGTTATACCCTACATAAAAAAGCAATGAATACTGTATAGTCCAAAGGTGGAGAATACCATTCAAGCTCAGGTACAGTAGATGGAAATTTGGTAATGTACCGTATGTGGTACAATGGCACAATGTGGTAGATGGTGGACACAAAGACCTTGGGGAGTAGGGAAAGCAGCCACTCCCACTATCATTTACACTTTTTCACACTCTTAGAAAAAAAAGGCACTAAGCCGTTCCTACAAAAGGAATACAGCGTACTTTTAAACTGTATGTTACATAATTTTATAGTACTGTAAGTAGAGAAGAGTTTTAAAGGTGCAACACATTCCCCTTCCGAGGTCAAATGCTAACGGTGCAAAGTTCTTCCATAGTGAATATCAGGAAAAGTAAAAATACACAGACAAGGGAACTCTACCCCTAGTCTTTAGAAAAGGGCAGATCTCCCAGAGGAGATTACAAAGATTGTGTCCTGTGTTTGGGCAAATAACCGTGAGGGTGACGATGTTCCCCAAAAGCACCAGGGTGAGAAATACTGATCACAGGCGACTAGCTAGCATTAGCACTGAAATAAGCCTGGGACAAGTCGGGCAGCAACAGGTGGAAAGGCACTGGGAGACAACATGAGTGCCACAGGGATTAGTGTTGGGTCCACATGAAAAACAAACAAAAAAACAAATGGTAGTAGAATATACTCCAGTAAAATTCACACACCTTGTTTTTTCTGGTGAAGATATATGATACTTTTCTTATTTGGCATTTACTCACCCCTTTCCTAAACAACCCTCCTATCTGACCTTTTTTTTCTGATGTTAATCTCAAAAGTGCTTTTACTGGAATCTCGCCTGACCACACCAACTGATGATTTACCTATGGACAGAGTAATCTGTTCAGCAGATCTTGATGGATTGTAAAACACATTCTAGAGAAAGGTGGCGAAACTCGAAAAAATTTAGTCGAACAGCCTGAGATGCAAGCTGATAAATAAAGCATAGGACAAATAATAATAAAAAGAAGACATCCATGCGCTGTGTTGTTTTCTACAGCTTCAGTTGAGGATTACGACCATGCTATTTTACAACCGAAGTAACTTATATATAATGATATAAAACAAACACGGTCATCTCCAATCCATAGACCGTAAGTGGCTTTAAAAATACTGTAACATCACAACAATATACTAAGATAACAGAGGTAGAAACAGGTAATCCTAGAGAGCGGAGATTTAAAGATGAATTCTACAGTAGCCTCCCACACTTTATTCTGTACCCCTGAGCTTTGCTACTAAATGACTGACAGCTTGTTGAGCGTTTCGCCTGTAGCCTAGCTCCGTATAGGTTGAAGCGGAAAGTCACCAACATCAAACGAAGAAATGTAGGGAGGAAAAAGTCTCGAAATGTCACATGTAATACAAGTCTCACATACCGTAGTGTGGATGGATTTAAACATGGAATAGAATTTCAGGCTGGCTGCCTAAAGGTCATGCGGATGCGACATGCATTTCCCCTCCTCTCCCTTGACCGTAACAACAATCAACTTGCTGGGTTTGCCGAAAAAAAAACACACACACACGAAAAAAATGGACACATACAGTATTGACAACATCCAGTTGTGCTAACCTACCAGGTATGACCTTCATGAAGCAGGCTGTGTAGAGGGAGAGGAGGATGAAGAGCGCAGGACTGGGGGAATGAGGGGAAAGGGAAGAGGCTCCAGTTTGTTTGGTGTTTGCTGCCCTGTTTCTTGCCTTCGTAATTTTGACAGCCTGTGCCTGCTGTTTGAATACATCAGCCTGCTCCCTGGGGTCTCTGCCATTAGATAGGAGGAGCGGTCTTTGGGGGTGGGCAAAAAACTTGGCAAGTGGCAAGAGATCCAGTAAGCAGGGTATTAGAGAGTGCTATGGATATAAATATCAATTGACTGAAGTGCCCATGAAACTGATGAAGACCACTTGACTTCAGAGGTCGAAAAAGAGATCAGACTGTCCTGAGAGGATGATGGAACTATTCTGTGAGATGATGTCACAGATCATCAGCTTTACTATGATTATCTGACCCAGGAAACCTGATCTGCAATTAATCCATCAATCACAAAGGATTACCTTATTTTTGCTCTGTTTATGCCCTAAGGTTTTAATATCATACTACCATTTTCATATTCTATATCAGATAGCGTTGCCAAGCTCAAATAGAAGCAATACCACAATAAAATAATATGCTGTACCATTTCAACATACTTGGACACTTTTAATCCAAATTTTCTTGTTAATGTACGATTTACTCGAAAGGAATGCCGCAATGACGGAGATCCCCGTTTCCCCCACAGGAGTCCCTGCTGTCCAAGCAACCTCCCACTGTGCACAACAAACCCTAAATATAGCCTGCTTTATAGCAATCCTAAACCAACATATGGCCCAGTAGATAATGGTGCTGAAAGACTGCTTATTATTCCACCCATTATCTCCTTCATGTTTACGCTACCCCAGCGATTTACTTAAACAGGCTACGTCTGCAAGGCTCGACCGGAATCAGACGTATTTTGATCATTGAAGCAGCATTCATTAGCATCTCCATGCACTGTTCATTCCTAAAGAACTACCCAATAGACTATTAATAGGCTTAAGTTTAGCCTTTCATGCTAGGTTAAAAATAGGTTCTAAGATCATTCATTCATTTATCCCCAGTAAGTGCTTTATCCTGGTATGGGTCGCTGTGATTTCAAAGTCTATCCCTGGAACAGCGGGCGTGAGGCGGGAATACACCCAGAAATAGGCGCCAGTCCATCGCAGGGCATAACACACTCATTCATACCGAGGGGTTTTTACTCAAATCAGTCCACCAACTGGTTTATTTACCACAAAGACATAGAGAGAACATATAGAGAAACGTCACAAACAGTAACCCACATCGCCATGCTCAAAAATAATGAATCCAAAATTTATGATTCACATTATCTATTTGATATATAAACATAACATAGACCATGCATGAAAATGTTGTTTAATAAACACTTCCAGGGAGTGAGGGAGGCATGAGTGGATTCACTCATCAGATACTTGCCTGAAGGTATGAATTACCTTTGGTAACATGCCTTTGTCTGGTATATAAAGCCATCCGTCTGCCAAAGCTCAAGTATTATTGAATGAAAAAGGCGTAAACCCAAGGTCTCCACCAAAGCTTAAGTTCTAAATGATCAGGCAGTGAAAGCAACGTAAATGGACTATCGTCTCATGTGCAGCATGAATGGATTCACAGGCTATGTAAATTTACAGCATTGAATAGAATCCAGGTACCTCAGGGAGTGAACTCCCAAAGGAGGAATTAAAAAAAAATAAAAAATCACAATTAATTCCCTGATTTTACAATAACACTGGCCAAGTCTGGATATCTCGTGCAATCTAAGTGCTTCATACTGGTAAAATAATATCAGCTTGCTAGCTATTTACTCATGTTTTGAAAGATGATCCACATAAGCTAGTAATAATACCACAGTCCAAATACATACTGATTGTAGCCTCGATGGAATGCAATGACAGTCTGGAACTCATTCTAGTCTCTACTTATTGTATTGCGTTTTACACTATAATTTAAACTGCCTCTAATGGCGTGTTATTCATGAAAGCTCTTTCTCACAGACAGTAAGGAAATAAGAGGCTTGTTTTCTTTTCCAAGAATATGATAATTAATAAAAACAGTTATCGGAAATCAACTATGACTATACTGTATATCTGCATGATTAAAGAAGACAATGTGCACCAATCAGCCATGAAGTTACAAGGCGAAACATTAAGTCCAATATTGTGTAGGTTCCCCTTGTGCCCCTGGAGCAGCTTTGGCCCCTCAGGACATGGCTCCATGGGACCTCTGGGGTGTGCTCTGGTGTCTGGCACCGGAACGTTACTGACTGATCCTTTGAGTGCTGCGAGTTGTGGAGTGGAGCATCTGTGGATCAGACTCGCTTGTGCAGCACATCCCATGGACGCTCAATCGGATTGAAATGTGGGGAATTTGGAGGCCGATCAACAACCTTGATCTCTTTCCCTGCTAAGCCGCACAGGGTGTGTGTGATGCACAGAGTGTTCCATTCTTTACAATGTGGCCAGCAGTAGCATTATTTTCTAGCAATTTATCCTACATTAGCTTCTTTGTGGGATCAGATCAGGCGGGCTGGCGTTTGATCCCCACAGACATTAATGAGCTTTGGATGCTCGTAACTCTGCGACTGGTTTATTGGTATATGATTGATAATCAGTGTCCTTCATAGGATTCTGTGGACAGTGATGGAAACACTTACAGTATCCTGGTAACAAAAGACAAATTAACCGACTGGCTGTAAAGGTGTATTGTTTTAAAGTCAGTCCACTAGTTATAGACAGGGGTGTCAAAAGTATTCACATTCATTACTTGAGTAGAAGTATAGATATTAGGGTTTAAAAAGACTTCTTTAGAAGTTGAAGTATCAACTCAAGCTTTTTACTCAAGTAAAAGTGTAAAAGTACTGGTTTCAAACTACTTAAAGTATAAAAGTTAAAGTAACATGAGGGGAAAAAAGCATTAAGGAAAAGCTTAGGCTGTACACTAACACCTCATTAAAAAAAAAAAGTGTTGTTTTTTTTTGTTGTATTTTTTTAACGGCCATAGTGATTTGGGAAACTGTATATGGCAATTGAATAAGAATGCATTGCAGTACAATGCAAATACATTAAAGAACCATATACTGTACTGTATGTGTACTACTGAGCATTAACATGTTTTATGGAGAAGAAGATATGATAACTAGTTGCCTATAAATATTTTAATGGTGCAAAAAGTCAAACTTCAGAGGCACATCAGTAACCTGTATATATATACACACACACACCTATCTATATAATTTTTTATTTTTTGATGAATCGCTTGGATTAATCATTCATTCTGACAGCACTAATGTTTATTGTAGACAACCATACAAGGGTAATTGTTACTAAGCCTGCCCTGATTTTCTAATTTTCTTTGATCACAACCCCTTCGATTAGTTGACGAAATGGCAAAAGAGTGGCTCAATTTTTTTTGTAACGCGTGTTATGCGCTCAAATGCCCCCCTGCCATGGATTGCCCCCCCTACATAATCTCTATAAAATATTATATTAGAACATAAATTCATAGTTTTATGGTTTACAAATTACACGAGACAATAAAATATAATAAGCAATATGAAAATATATTTATGTTGTATATGAAAAAAAATCGAAATATGAATATATATTTTTTCAAATACATGTATACTTTTATATTATTTATGTTATATTATTTATTTTATAATAAAATTAGTTTCATCCAATTTTTCATTATAAATTTTTTATTATTATATATAAATATTTATTTGCATATTTATTCACAACAAACCCCTGAAAAATACATGTTACAAAATAAACATTATACAATGATACAAGACAAGACCATTTGTATTAATGGTCTTGACGGCTGTCTCGTGCCTAGGCTTCATTATAATAGTAATATCATATTTGATAATAATAAACCTTGGAATTTATGTTCTAATATAATATTTGATAGCGATTATGTGTGTATATATGCAAGATACTTTTCTTTTCCCACGTGAGTCAGTCCGCGTCAGTCGTGCTCTTTAACCAATCAGATGTGACCTCGCCATTTCAACCAATCATAACCGCAGCCTTAATCCTGTTTACATGAAATAAACCTGTGACCGAGCAGGTTCAAGCTTACGGACACGTTGCTATGACAACAAATGCGAGAAGCGCATCGAAGAACGAAACAATCCAAGATCAGGACAAATCCACAACAATCAAATCCAGCTAACGGAGTTAAAGCGACGTACGAAGAACGGACCCCTGATGGCGTGATTTTTATTTATTTTTTAATATATTTTTTAATGACGACAAGCTGAAATAAAATAGGAGTAACGAGGCCATTTTTAAAAAGTAAAGAGTAGAAAGTACAGATAATTGCGTGAAAATGTAAGGAGTAGAAGTAAAAAGTCGGCTGAAAAATAATTACTCCAGTAAAGTATAGATACCCAAAATGTCTACTTAAGTAAGGTAACGAAGTATTTGTACTTCGCTACTTGACACCTCTGGTTATAGAACAGTTCTCAACGTCTTAAAGGTCAGGCGCATATTTGCCTTTATGATTCCAGCCATGGATGACTCATCCGCTAAACCACAATCATGTGCTATGGAAGAAAAGAGTGACTTTCATCCCACTTCTGGGCATTTGACAAGATCATAAACATTCAGAAATGTAGTGAGTGGGCAGTTACTGCAGCACAATGCAGCATATCTAAGGCGTGACACTTACTCAGGCGGTCTGATTCTCAGCGTGCACGTAGGCAGTCAAATTGCAGGTCTCACTAAGAATACACTGTACACAAAACAGGACGACACACAACAAGGAACTCTCTCAATCACTTTCACTTTCTACATTGTTTAATATAATCAGATCATCACGGATCTACACAAGGCTACCGAAACAAATTCTTTAAACCGATCTCCTCTGGATGAGATTTCTAGGAAGGAAGAGCAAATTAGGATGACTCCATGGAAAAACTGCATGTGGCTGCTAACATTTCCTGTCCATGACCCATAATCTCCAAGTTACAGTACACGATTCAAACTGAACAGATTTTCGAACTGAATCTAGATCCAAGGAGCTTGAAATCCTAGGAAGCTATGTTCATCACAAAAACTTAAACACACTTCAGGTCACACAAGATGTTGCACACAGTGGTGATGATGCAGTAGGGGGCAGCAGACAGTTAGCAAGGTTAATATACTGTTTCTTTTAATGGGAGAGCGGACCATCTGCGTAACAACCTGTAAAAAAATAAAAAAGGGATCTCCACATGTGACTGGATAACAACTAACACCGAACAAATTATAGTTGACCAACTCTACTACTGGAGCCAGAAAACAGACACGCCCATCAAGATTTGCGAGCTACTAGAGTCACTACACACGCTCTGCCTCACCCATACAGTAAGCATGTGTTGTACACACACACTTTTTGCCATCGTTACACTAAAGTCTAAATGCACAGAGACCTGGTATTAGACATTTAAATATTTGTGGCAAAAAACAGCAAAATCAGCTGCCAGTGCACATTCCATACAATTTGTTTATTGCAAAATGTGTTGTATGCACTGAGAAAATCAATAATGATTTATTTATTTATTTATGAATTATTATCATCATTATTGTTGATTTGCACTATATGCTTGGTAGCACAACAAAAGCAAACTATCATGCAGGACTAACTAACTAAAACCAATGAAAACCAGAAACCGCTGATCACAAACCACGAGACAAAGATAAACACACTTAACTTCCTAAAAAAAAAGGGGGGGGGGGTAAAAGATTTGCTGAAGGCACATTTCTTTCTGCTGCCCTGATAATCTCAAAGCAGAGCAAAGCTGGGGGCTTTAATACCTTTCTTCTGGATGAGTTAAGGGTTGGGTCATTTCCGGTATGAGAAACCGAGAAAGCAGGAAAAAAAGATTCCTGCACTAACATTTACTGCTGAAAATCAGCTTATCATCAGGTTTTCACAAGCAAGTTTAAATACCTGTTTTAGAACGAGAATATCCAAGTATAAATCACACAGTATACGACTTTCAGCTTTGCAATGGAGCCAACAAATCAACCTGATTCTTGGGTGTGGATGTGGTATGGATTGATGCCAGTGAAGCGTTGCATGAAATGCTGTTCAGATCCATTGGATAACTCCAAACTGGACCAGCAGGTCGACTGTGCAAACGCACAAGAGTGTTATAAAGTGCTAACCACGAAAAGCTTAAAAAAAAAAAGATTCATTCATTTTATTTGATGCAGTAGTTATTAGACTACAGGTTCAAAGTTCTGAACTCTTCATGCTGCTCCCTTAATATACATGTTGACCATAACAACAACTGGGAATGACAGCACTTGTACAGCACAGCTCGTGGACTTTTCACTTCATACCAGTACTTAAAGTACTACATCTTTGAATGATTACTAAAAACACTCCCGGGAACAGTGCACATATTGAACCTACCTAATTACTGAACAAACGTGGACACCCCTTATAACAACTTCATGCTCGTCAAACTGACCCTCCCACACTGTAAAGCACTACTGTCAATAGCATTGACTTTATACATGCACAAGAAGGAAAGAAAAGATACAATACCTTCTATAAAGTTTGGGAAGGTTTTAGGCTCTGGCTCATCCAGAGAATGGTCCCAGGTGACCTCCTTGACGGGACTCTTAAAGACAGCACGCTCTTTCGCCAACTCCTCCAAAACATCATAGTCCAGGTCATCTCCTGGAATGTCAGGCACGGGTGGTACAACCGGTTGGCTTCCATCTGCACTCGGAGAGCCAATTTGCTGCTGCACCTCAATCACCTCCTCTACTACAACTATCTTCTTTCGCATGGCAGCTTCTTCCTCGGATAGCGCTTGTTTCGCCTCAGCAGAGAGAGGGCCAGTGACGAGCTGTTTAATGGCCTTGCTCTCACACAGCACCTTCTGCTTCTCTCCTCTACTGTGTGTGTCAGGAGCGGTTGAGTGTTGTGCAACACTGGGAGGATCCCCGTGCTCAGGGTAGGGGCCGGACTGTGCCGAGGCTGCTGCTGACGCTTGGGCTGTGGGTGCTTCCCTCAGTCGCTGTGAGGAGGATGTTTTTCCTTTCAAAACCTCCTCTTTTATTTTTTCAGCATTGGGCTGAGCTGGCTCCACCTCCCCTTTGTGTAAAGGGGCCTCGCTCTCTACAGCTGCTGACTGGCTGCTTTCGTCAGAGCGGACTTTAGACTCACTTTTTGCAAACGGTTCAGACCCTTGGTTGGGAAGAATTTTAGGTGCAACCTGGGCTGTCACCATTTCCTCAGCTGCATTGATTTCCGTAGCTGATGATGCAACTTGTTTGTCAGCAGCAGTCTGCTTTTTCTGCTTTTTTCTCTTTGAAGACTTTGAGGCAGCGTCTGCTTCTTTCGTCTTTGAATCTTGAGCCTCTGATTCTTCCATTTGTTTGATTGGCGGTGGTGGTGTTTGCTGGATTGATGTCAGTTCATGCTTGGTTATCTTTTTCACTTGTGTAGTTTGTGTCACGACTTTCATTTCTTCATGAATAAGAACGTCTTTCACTGGTTCAATAGTAGCTGCATCTGAAAGTCCATGAACTGGATCAGTGTCATGCTGCAGCATCTTATCAGTTGTAGATGATTCCTGAGATTGAATTTCTTCCATTTTGGGAGCATTTACTTGAATAGGTTTGATATGTCTGGATGTAATTTGTGTGTCTTTTGTCTCTTTAGTACCAGATGTCTTCTGCGGTTTCTTACGCTTCGGAACATCGCTTGATAATACAGTCAAAGGTGCTGATGGGGGTACAGCTGAATTCGCAGAATCAACATTACTGGTCTTTTCCTCCAAAGGTGTTTCAGAAGCTTTCTGTGCAAGACATACCTCTGCTTTTTCTTGCACAAAGCCAACCACATCATTTGCAACTGTTGCATCTTCATTTGGTTTGAACACACGTGTCACTCCTGAACCTAAAGCTTTGCCAGTGTCACCTTTGTCTTTTATTTCCTTGGTATGTTCACTTCTAGCCAAATCAGGTTTATGTTTAGTTTGTGCTTCTACTTCCTGAACAGCAGAAGCTGCCAAGGAGATACAAGTTTCTTTATTTTGGGACATTTCATTCTTAACTAGATGCTCCTGAGAGCTCTTCGCCTCTATCACTTTCAGTGTTTTTCCCTCTTGGTTTTTACTTTGAGGAGGAACAGCGGCATCTTCGGGTGGCTTACTACTGACTACTTCCTCTGTGTCTTTACTTTTTAATTCCACTGGCTGAAAAACAGAAGTGGATGAAGAGAGACTTTTTTCCGTACTTTTGGTAGTTTCATCCTTGGCTGGTTGGCTTTGAATATTCTTTGCCTTGGTCGTTTTTCCCGCTTGTTTTTTAGAAGAAAGAGGCACTGAGGTCTCCTTAGTTGGCTCACTACTAATGAGATCCTTATCAGCAGAAGCTGCCAAGGAGATACACGTTTCTTTATTTTGGGACACTTCATTCTTAACTAGATGCTCCTGAGAGCTCTTCACCTCTATCACTTTCAGTGTTTTTCCCTGTTGTTTTTTAGTTTGAGGAGGAACAGCGGCATCCTCGGGTGGCTTACTAGTGACTACTTCCTCTGTGTCTTTACTTTTTAATTCCATTGGCTGAAAAACAGAAGTGGATGAAGAGAGACTTTTTTCCATATTTTTGGTCATTTCATCCTTATCTGGTTGGCTTTGAATATTCTTTGCCTTGGTTGATTTTCCCACTGGTTTTTTAGAAGAAAGGGGCACTGAGGTCTCCTTAGTTGGCTCACTACTGATGAGATCCTTATCAGCAGAAGCAGCCAAGGAGATACAAGTTTCTTTATTTTGGGACACTTCATTCTTAACTAGATGCTCCTGAGAGCTCTTCGCCTCTATCACTTTCAGTGTTTTTCCCTCTTGGTTTTTACTTTGAGGAGGAACATCCTCGGGTGGCTTACTAGTGACTACTTCCTCTGTGTCTTTACTTTTTAATTCCACTGGCTGAAAAACAGAAGTGGATGAACAGAGACTTTTTTCCGTACTTTTGGTAGTTTCATCCTTGGCTGGTTGGCTTTGAATATTCTTTGCCTTGGTTGATTTTCCCGCTTGTTTTTTAGAAGAAAGAGGCACTGAGGTCTCCTTAGTTGGCTCACTACTGATGAGATCCTTATCAGCAGAAGCTGCCACGGAGATACAAGTTTCTTTATTTTGGGACATTTCATTCTTAACTAGATGCTCCTGAGAGCTCTTCGCCTCTATCACTTTCAGTGTTTTTCCCTCTTGGTTTTTACTTTGAGGAGGAACAGCGGCATCTTCGGGTGGCTTACTAGTGACTACTTCCTCTGTGTCTTTACTTTTCAATTCCACTGGCTGAAAAACAGAAGAAGATGAACAGAGACTTTTTTCCGTACTTTTGGTAGTTTCATCCTTGGCTGGTTGGCTTTGAATATTCTTTGCCTTGGTTGATTTTCCCGCTTGTTTTTTAGAAGAAAGAGGCACTGAGGTCTCCTTAGTTGGCTCACTACTGATGAGATCCTTATCAGCAGAAGCTGCCACGGAGATACAAGTTTCTTTATTTTGGGACATTTCATTCTTAACTAGATGCTCCTGAGAGCTCTTCGCCTCTATCACTTTCAGTGTTTTTCCCTCTTGGTTTTTACTTTGAGGAGGAACAGCGGCATCTTCGGGTGGCTTACTAGTGAC
This sequence comes from Channallabes apus, assembly GCA_030522415.1. Taxonomy (NCBI): domain Eukaryota; kingdom Metazoa; phylum Chordata; class Actinopteri; order Siluriformes; family Clariidae; genus Channallabes; species Channallabes apus. Next base: position 6,615,716 of record CM060104.1, read on the forward strand.
TACTTCCTCTGTGTCTTTACTTTTCAATTCCACTGGCTGAAAAACAGAAGAAGATGAACAGAGACTTTTTTCCGTACTTTTGGTAGTTTCATCCTTATCTGGTTGGCTTTGAATATTCTTTGCCTTGGTCGTTTTTCCCGCTGGTTTTTTAGAAGAAAGAGGCACTGAGGTCTCCTTAGTTGGCTCACTACTGATGAGATCCTTATCAGCAGAAGCTGCCAAGGAGATACAAGTTTCTTTATTTTGGGACATTTCATTCTTAACTAGATGCTCCTGAGAACTCTTCGCCTCTATCACTTTCAGTGTTTTTCCCTCTTGTTTTTTAGTTTGAGGAGGAACAGCGGCATCCTCGGGTGGCTTACTACTGACTACTTCCTCTGTGTCTTTACTTTTTAATTCCACTGGCTGAAAAACAGAAGAAGATGAACAGAGACTTTTTTCCGTACTTTTGGTAGTTTCATCCTTGGCTGGTTGGCTTTGAATATTCTTTGCCTTGGTTGATTTTCCCGCTTGTTTTTTAGAAGAAAGAGGCACTGAGGTCTCCTTAGTTGGCTCACTACTGATGAGATCCTGAGAAGTTTTAGACTTAGCCTTTGGTTCTACTGGGTCAATAGTAGAAGTTGTTGTGGTTATGCCTATTTTGGTATTTTTGGGCATTTCATCCTTGATTGGATGTTCTTGATCACTCTTCACCTCAGCTACAGTCACTTGTTTTTCAGAAGGAATCACAGAGTCATCCTTGGCTGGCTCGGAGACTTTCATTTCTGATTTTAATTTCGCTGTCTGTGAAACAGTAGACATGGATGATACAGAGATATGCGTTTCTTCTGTATTTTTGTATATTTTCTCCTCAACTAGGTGCTCTGTAACATTCTGGATCTTAGTTACTTTCAGTGTTTTTTCTACTAATATTCCAGAATGAGAAGACAAAGGGATAGCCTTGGGTGCCTCACTGGTGATGGGTTGCTGACGGGTTTCTTTATTTTGGGGAATTTCCTCTTTGACTGTATGCTCCTGAATATTCTTGATCTTGGTCACTCTCAGTGGTTTTTCCATTTCTACTTTAGATGAAGAGGGAACATTGGTATCCTTGGCTGTCTTTCTAATGGTGGTTTCTTGTAAGGCTTTAGCTTTTGGCTTCGGTTCTGCTGACTGGGGAGCAGAAGGTTTTGAAGAGATGCTTGTTTCTAAATTTTTTAACATTTTATCTTTGACTAGTTGCTCCTGAGTATTAGTAATCTTGGTCTGTTTCAAAGTTTGTTCCACTTGATCTTTCATGTTAGGTGTCATAGAGACGTCTTTGGCTGTCTTGGTATTGATGAGTTCTGGGGAGGCTTTAACATGGACCTCCTCTTTGGGTTTACCTGCTTTGCTAGTGGACATTGAGTGCTCTAATACAGCTTTTTCAGCATTAACAGCAACTCTGGCCGGAAGAGCCACATTTTCCACGTTCTTTGGTGCACTTGTCATCAGAGATGCCTCGCTGGTTTTTTTGTAGCTCTCAGGCATCTTCTGTTCCAAAGATGTTGCACTGCTGAGTTTAGCAGGTGGCTGATGGGAAATTGTGGTAGTCTTCTTCTTGACACTTTGGTCTATGCCTTGACCACCTTGAACCATGGACTGGACTTGGTCCCTAGATTCCGCTGGTGGCCTGGATTTGTTGTAATCAATAGTCATTGGTCGTCCTCTAAACCTTGAGGTTTTCTCATCGGGCATGGCCTCGTTTTCAGAGTGCATCCTCTTGTGACGGTACCCCTGTCTTTCCAACAGAGCCTCCTGGCTTTCTGCACCTACTTTTCCTGGTTTGGGAACATATGAAGTTGGACCCTCTACAGCCTGCACTCGTGCAGTCTTCTGAACAATGGACAAGGTAGCAGCTGGCCGCCGCACTCTCTGCAACGGAGTGGGCACGATCTCAGGTGGCAGATGTAGGTAGTCACGCAAGTAAACAATACCTTCATTAGTAAGATACCAATAAAAATGCCTCCAAGCAAAAGTCTCCCTTACAAACCCTCTGGATTTCAAGGAGCCCATTGCTCGAATCACCTGTAGGTTTCCCACCTCTGGTATCTCAGGGTGCTTTATTTGAGGGCGCTTGTCCTTCTTGGCCACCATTACACCATCACGGAAGAGCCTTTCATAAATGGCCCTCAGGTTATCAAGAGGCATCAACATTCCAGCAACCATTGTGCTTTCCTTAAACCTGCCTCGGAGAGCTTGAATAAACAGAAATACAGCAACCACTAACCAAGGATAGGCAACTTACTCTATGACTCACTCCTCTCTCTCTCTCTCTCTCTCTAGAAAGGTCCAGTGGCAGAGCCGGCTACCACGTGCTTCCAGTTGAAAGAAAAAGAAGGTGTAAAAAAAAAAAAAAATTATAAAAAATCCTGCTGAATATGGTTATCCTCTTCGTGATGTTCACCTCTCAACTCCTTAGGGATCACGTCAGTCTTCTTAAAGTCAGTCTTCTAATCCTCTAAAAGCAAAGTCAAAGGAAAATCCTTTCCCTCCTTTGCACTGTCTGGCTTGGAAGTGAAAGAAACTGGACTGCCAGACCAGCAATGACAGAGACAGGGGGTGTGTACAACAGTGAGGCAGCACTGCACACCATTCAGCCCCGCCTACCTCTCGCTCACAGAGAAAGAGAGAACACTATGAGCGAAATGTTCCCCACATAAACTATTAGCAGTTGTGGTCAGGAAAAAACTATTAAAAAGAGAAATGAAGTCAAGATTGGAAAAATGAAAAAAGGAAACAAAATCCTAGAGGTACGTCACAGACTTGCCTGAACGCATGTAGGACAAGAACTACAGTAAGTGTAGCTGGTCACACACACTTGTACAATCAAGCAGTATAAACACTCCCTGGTGTGTCAGATTTTCTTACACTACAGGGCGTGAGCTAGCCAATGAGGAATGAGACTAAGAGAAGGGAGTCTCCCTTAAGGCATACTATATTAGAAAGAGGTACCAGTCATTCACACCCACTCTCATTTAACCAAGTCTACACACTTTATACTGTATCGTATGACGAGACTTTTGCCCTAGAGACACTACACGGCAAAAGATCCTTGGGAAAAAAAAAATATATACTGTATATATAGTCATACAAATGAGCGCTTCAACTGTAAAGCCTGTTGTAGTAAAGGTGTCCGCTCTCTCGGGCTCTCTGTTAAGAGATAAGATTATCTTCACAAAGGTGACATGAAAAATCATATGCAAACAAATGTGACTGGAAAAGCTTAACTATAGCGCTTCAAACAAGAAGTTGAGTATTTTTGGCGCTGATTATTTTTCTTCTTTAATTTCTCCTTATGATTACTATTACTGTATATACGCACAGTAACAAAAAAAAAAAAAACAGATGTTGTAATTCACTTGTATTTTTTAAGTGCGCTTGGTACGTAGTAGCTTGAAGTGATGCAACTGGTTGAAAGAAGGACTAAAGTATTTTACTGTCTCAATATAGCCAGCGAACTCAAAGTGCCTATGAGACACATCACTAAATAAAGACCTGTCCGATGGAGCTAACCTTTCTTAGCAACCTGAAACAAGAGATTCAGTTTCACACCCCTTGATAAGTTCTGCTCTTTACAGTACATCTGTCTCTGCATTTATCTGTCACTCTGAATGGCGAGGACATCCACAGAAAGTTTGAATTGGCACTAGAAGCAGTCCACAAGATAAACCTTTGGAATCATTTCAGGAAACACAGCAAGGATCCATAAAACGGATTTAATTTATACCTGTTGTAGTGAAATATGCTCCAAAAGATTCAGCATCTGTTTGATTTGCACGTGGATAGTGGCACGGAAATGCAACACCACCGAACAGAACTCTTAACCCTGCTTTTCAGCTTAGATTAATTACACACCACTGCCATACAAATACCTATTATTATAATCTTTCCTCTACCCAGCTGCATACAGCTGTTATTTATCTAAGCAGCTGATGATACATTTTACAGAAGAGCATGCACTCAAACAACACCTCAATATGGTGATGAGATATTAATATCTTTATGAGGAAACACAAATATAGTACTAGTCTATATATACATTGTCCATTTAATTGTTCTTAAAGCTGCTGGGAACAGGTTATACTAATTATAATAAATATCATTTATAGATTTCATATTGGAAACAAGCCTTTTCGATATTTAAAAAACGTTCTAGTATTAGGGGTCAGGGGTGGCTCAGTGGTTAAGGCATTGGACTACGGTTCGAAAGATCCCAGGTTCAAATCCCACAACCACCAAGTTGCCACTGTTGTGCCCTTGAGCAAGGCCCTTAACCCTCAACTGCTCAGATGTATAATGAGCTAAAAATGTACAGTATGTCGCTCTGGATAAGAGCGTCTGCCAAATGCCTAAATGTAAATGTATTAGCTAGAATTACTGATTTACAGCTGTTTATAGTCCAAGAGTCAAGGTTCTGTGATACTGATCAGGAGGTGAGAGGTTCAAGCCCCAGCATGGCCATTAAGCAAGGCTCTTTCTGCTGCAGGCATATCATATCAGAGCTGACCCTGCACTCTGACCCCAGCTTGCTAACAAACTGAGATATGTGAAGAAAGAATGTTCCTGTCCTGTAATGTATATATGACGAATAAAGGCTTCTTCTAAATATTTACAGCGGTTGATCTTAGAGGAATGCAAGAGTTGACATTTTCCAAGCATGCTATGCTTTAACTTTAAATTCCATAGCACAGTGACCTGTATAATGAGATGCTTTAACACAAAACTGGTCACACAGGTGAGTATTGTGTTGTAGCACACCCCTAACAAGTATGTCACACATTCTTTCCTCTGTCAGGTCATAACTAAGCACATGAAAAACTAGGCATGCTTTCCAGGCATGTGAAGAAATCTAGATATGACTGAGCATGTTCAGCATGAACACACAGACATTATGGTTTACACAAAGCCTGTACGAACGTACATGAAAATGATATGTACACAACTGACGACATATCATAATCTAGAGGTCGGCTGGTTGAATCCACGGTGCTTATCGTGTAAAATAGGAACCGTGAAGTTATCATACAGCATAATGTTTCACATGTCCTTCCCATGTCTCCGAGTGGTTTCCTTCATACAGTATGCTGGCACAGTAATAAGATCAACTGTAAACTGCCTTTAGGAGGGAAGGGGTGTGTGCCCTACAACAAACTGGCACTCCGGCTGTATTTCTGATTTGCATCAGAAGTTCTGGATCCTACCATGACCCCTAACCAAGATATGGCAGTTACTGAAGATTTTGATCAGTGCTATGATCAACATAATAGATGCAAATTCATACTGTAAGTAATCATACTGTATGAATGACTTTATGCTGTGTTGAAGGACGGAGTGAGCAATCATTGTTTCTTTTGTGTTACTGCATTTACAATAATAATAATAATAATAATAATAATAATAATAATAATAATAATAATAATAAAAACACAGCTTATTGCACACAGGATCAAACTGCCATGATTGTGCTTTAACAACACTACAGAAACGTATTGGCAGTATCGTATCCTTCTTAATTATTTATATTAGCATAAAAGAAAACCCAACCCAGACAGTGTTTTCTAGTAATGCAGTGAACACAAGAGTCTTGGTTTCCCAGAACAGATGCGTCAGTGCTGCGACTCGGGGACTGTAAAGGCTATACTGTACATTTCTCCAGGGTCAGTTTGTTGCGCAGTCAGACAACTGAAGGATTCCAGCAGCTGGGATGTAATTAGAGTAAAGATCTTATTATTATTATTAGCCAGCAATCATTTTAAGGATTTTCATAGACTTGTGCTGAACGAAATCATTATCATTTTTCTAATTACTGAAAAGCATTCTATATACTGTATACTGAAAATCTTTGTAATAAAATAGATACAAATAGAAATCATTCATTCATTCATTCATTTTCTGTACCGCTTTATCCTTATACTGTATACAGGGTCGCGGGGGCCTGGAGCCTATCCCAGGGCACAAGGCGGGGTACACCCTGGACAGGGTAAAATAGAAATAAATAAAGAATTAAGTAAAATTATTGCTAGTACTGTGTCTAAACAGGGCCTGGACAGTCTATTCTGCATGCTTTTTTGCACATACTGTATGTAATAGGTCACACAGGTTTCATTCAGTATTCATATGAAAATCTGGCTTGATGCTGGCATCCACACTTCGTACGTTTTAAGGGCCTGGCCTGGCATGAGTTCTTACGCTTAGCAAAAGAACAAATTGTTCAGTTGGAGGCGTATCTCTCTCGTGTATAGACGAATTGAAACTTTTTCGGAGAACAAGAGGAAACAGACCTGCTTTAAGCAGGCGCTTGGCACATTTGCATGATATGACTTGCAAAATTCACCTCCATGCAAATTGTAATGCATTCAGCTCTTGCTTTCATTTTGAGAATATTATCTGGCGGGTAAGATAAAGTAATAAAGTTCCCCTGACGGCAAACACAAATAAAGTCAGCATTTTTATTGTAAGGAATTCTACCAGGCCTGGATTTCAACATATACTGTACATATTGTAGAATAACATACATACTGTACATACTGTAGGGTAAAGGATGATTTGTTTTGTGATATACAATAGAACAAGTGGTGAAGTGGGCTGCATCAACATTTCGCTTAGAAATCAGTACCATGGTTATTTTAAACAGCTGCAGTGCTCAAAAGGAAAGCATGCTCATCACTCAGGTCTCACCTTCAACACAGCATGCACTACATGCCTGAAATGCATGCACTTGTGTTCTTTATAACCTTCTCTGGGGCTTGCTGGCCTAATAACCTTTCCTCTCTCCTACTAATTAAAATTAGAGGAAACCTTTCTCAGATTCAATAATAAGCCTGTAGACCTTCACACTAACACACACACTTATTCATTCATCTTCTATACCGCTTTATCCTGTATTTAGGGTCGCGGGGACCTGGAGCCTATCCCAGTCAGCATTCCAATCCATCGCAGAGCACACACACACACACTATGGTCAATTTAGGAACGCCAATTAGCCTAATCTGTATGTCTTTGGACTGTGGGAGGAAACCGGAGTACCCGGAGGAAACCCAACAAGCACGGGGAGAACATGCAAACTCCATGCACACAGAGACGGGAATCGAGCCTGGCCGGGGAATCGAACCCAGACCCTGGAGGTGCAAGGCGACAGTGCTAACCACTACACTCTATTGCTAGCGTGATAATGCCACAGTCAGTTGAGGCAGGAATTCAAGAAATCCTAGTCATTTTCCATGTCTATAAGGTCATCTTTGCGGAAGAGGGCAGTTCGATTTTTCCTCCAAATTCAGCCGCCCTGTGTTACGTGGTAGCGTGTCAGAGGAACACATGCTGGACGTAACCCTCCTGAGTAGGTAGTTGTTGTGGGATTAGCATGAGATGGCTGTTGGGCAGTAAATGGATAATGAAATAATTGTGGAAAAATAAATAAAACCTGGAAAATACAGTTCAGTTTTAGTCTATGATGCATGAAAAAAAAATAATAATAATAAATGCAATTTCCTCCAGGGTGGGGCAAGACAAGTGGAACGAGTTAGCACAGACTGTAGGTTGATAATATTTAGGGTTCAGGCTAATAGTCAGAATAGGATTGACCACTAGAACAGCCCTAACCGGCTGGACAATTCAGCTGCAGGTGAATACTGTGACTAATATCCCATGGTACCCCGGGGAACTAAACACACACAAACAAAAAGCAGATGCACACACAATTATTATTATGATTATTATTGAAAGGAAGCGTGCTTAATCTACAGTACAATAGATTCAACTAATCACCCACTGTGCTACCTGTTTATAGTCTACAATAGAATATTGGTTTTTGTTTGGTTTTTAAATGTGTATATTGATTGTGATTGGCTGCACATTTTCTTTAATAATGAACCATTTAGATCATTATATTACCAAGAGAATACAAAAGAACTAATTGTGGGAGCAGTCAGGCAGAACCAGACTGGCAAAAAACAAAACCTTTCGGTGTACAGGTTTACATGCAACACGCCTAGAGGTTACAGACATGCAAAGCAACATCATTATAAATATTGAAAAGGGAGAAAAAGAGAACTTGTTACAATTATTCGTATTAATTATGCCTTTTTTTTTTACTTGTGACTTAAATGCTTTAATGCTATATATATATATAGCATTAAAGCATTTTATTATATATATATATATATATATATATATATATATATATATATATATAGCATTAAAGCATTTTATTATATATATATATATATAGCATTAAAGCATTTTATTATTATATATATATAGCATTAAAGCATTTTATTATTATATATATATAGCATTAAAGCATTTTATTATATTTATATAGCATTAAAGCATTTTATTATATTTATATAGCATTAAAGCATTTTATTATATATATATATATATATATAGCATTAAAGCATTTTATATATATATATATATATATATATATATATATATATATATATATATATATAGATAGCATTAAAGCATTTTATTTTATATATATATATATATATAGATATATATATATAGCATTAAAGCATTTTATTATTATATATATATAGCATTAAAGCATTTTATTATATATATATATATAGCATTAAAGCATTTTATTATATATATATAGCATTAAAGCATTTTATTATATATATATAGCATTAAAGCATTTTATTATATATATATATATAGCATTAAAGCATTTTATTATATATATATAGCATTAAAGCATTTTATTATATATATAGCATTAAAGCATTTTATTAGCGCATTAAAGCATTATATATATATATATATATATATATATATATATATATATATATATAGATATATATATATATATATATATATATATAGCATGAAGTGACAACAGTGCATATAGAAGTAGAAGAAGAAGAAGAAGAAGAAGAATATTCAATTATTGTCACATGTACTTTTTACAGCACAGCGAAATTTCTTCTTCGCATATCCCAATTAGGAAACTGGGGTCAGAGCGCAGGGTCAGCCAGCTTACAGCGCCCCTGGAGCAGATAGGGTTAAGGGCCTTGCTCAAGGGCTCAACAGTGGCAACTTGCCGATGCTGGGGTTCGAACCCCCGACCTTCCGATCAGTAACTCAGTAACCCACAGCCTTAACCGATTGAGCCACCACTGCCCTAAGTAATTGTGCAAGTTACAGTACGTCAGATAGAACATACTCAGATATGGAAGACTATAAAACCATGTTTAAACACAAGCAACATCTAATGAATATTTCTTCCATAAGAACAATTTGGAACTTCTGTAACATTACGCTTCTATAACCTAAGGCTAAACCACCTACAGTAAGATCATTTGCATATAAGCAGTTACTACTGATCTTCACGTTAACGTTCTGCATAAACACAAACAAGCTAGAAATGTAAAAATTTCTAAAAAAAAAAAAAGATGTTACAATTAATGCTGCAACATAAAAGAACGCTCTTTGGAAAGGCTAAAGTTTATTTTTTTATATTTTAACATTTGTGTAGAGGACCACATATAGTACACCACTGTGCATGTGTCTGTGCAGTACAAAAAGACATAACCGCTACATAGAACCTTCTACTGCTACAGCACATATGGAAAAATAGTAAAAAATGACGCAATGCATCAAGTAAAAATCACAAGTCTGTGCTGTGTTCTCCACAAAATGAGTCATAGGACGCATCGACTTCTCCTTTTCCAGAATGGAAAGAAATACAAAGTCAAAATTTATCCCTCATGGTTTAAAACCAACACGAATCCAGTCACACTCTCACTTCCCGTCTTTGTTTGTCCTCATTCTCCTTAAATTGCAGCCACACCTACAGGACAGGACATAAGACGTGTAGAGTACGGCACATTCTGCAATCATACACATTGTTTTATCCCTCACAATTCTGCATTAGTTGCATTAGTTGTTTTGCACTCGCGTTTTATGTGTTCTTGGCTACTCTAATGTTGATAATGAAGCTCAGCTTTGGAGTTGCTGGTACATGGCGTGCATACAAAAAAAGCACATGCACGCACAGACACACGCTCACTCGCGCACACAAAAAGCTTTGTATGCAGTAAGTAGCTGCAGAAGTGGATCTCATATGAGGTTAGAGGGAAATGTGAAACAGTCCTAAGTTTTCCAGCTACCCTTGAGGGAGCCTCAAACAGAGAGGCTGAGCTGAATGAAGGCCATTGCTCAAAGCAGCAGAGATGTGGCTCACTCGAACTAAGCAATGAGAAAAAATCTGCTCTCCATCAGTCTGGATCTGGGCCTTCTGAAATTTGCATCCGATGCCAGAGATTCATGAGGATTTAATGCCAAAGTCTACGATGGGAGCTGAAATTACCGAAGGTTTCAGAACCACGACGGAAATACAGTAAGCAAAAGTTAGCTCAAGTGAATGAATGAAGAAAAAAAAAACATTCATTCATTTCTTCTGAATTGTAAGGTGTGTTTTTCAGTGTTGTCCTTATCCTTCGCCAACTACCGTTATTCACATACAGTCAAGAGCAGACTAAACTCTTCCTACCTTTTTTGCTGCTGCGCCAGAAACGGTCTCCTAGAATATCACCCATGCTCAGACGACTTTGCGGATCAAAATGGCTGTATAAAAGTCTCTTCCACTTCACAAGACCACCACCCACATCCCTATCTAGATGGTACCGACTCGTTCCTACTGTACCAAGCTGTCTAAAATCTGCTGAACGGGTGAGGAACCCGGAGATAGGTTGGGGTAAACGGGAGGGGATCCTGAGAAAGAAAAAAAAAAAAAAAACAAGAGCTTCTTTTCTTCTTCTCGTTCTCACAAATACACAGAGGCATGGACTCCATAAATCTGCCCGGACCCCCATCCCTTTCTATTGTACTAAAGACCATACATCTACTAGCACCACACCATAGGTTGACAGACACTGACTGCCTTGCCTTGTTCACAACAACAAGTTTAACACAAAAAAATGTGAGCGAAGACAAGCACAAAGCAAGGCATTTCACACCTGGCAACCCAGACATCATAAAATGTAATCAATTGTGAACCAAGAGTATAAACTATGGTGTAAGAACACTTGCATGAAATTATAATCCTCCCCTGACTAGTGTCGTGCACAGTACAGTAATTCTAGAACGAGAACGGTTACTATACCATGCAGTGTTGCAGACACAAGTGTTATTACCATAGAAACCACACAACCGGCCTGCTCTTTACTACTGTGGCAACTCCTGCTTTAATGAAGTGTGTTACTATCCTTTCAGGAAGTGAAAGCTGACGTTGTCACTAAACAAATTATTCATGCCAAAGAAATCTGCACGCCATGTGCTTCAAATGTGCATCTGTGAACATGCCTCTCCAGCTTGAGTTTAAACATGGACACGTTGTTGAGAAGGAACCAGGGGTGGGCGATGGGACAAAGATACGTAACGTCTTTAGGGCTGAACAATTTGATTAAAATAATCATATTGTGATAGCGATTGTGACTCATCGTCTGTATTGCTCTATCCAGTGTGCACGGTCCAGGGGCCTGCAGTCTATCCCACGAGACTTATGGTACGAGGGAGTGTACACCCTGCACGAGGTGCCAATCCGTCGCAAGGCACAGACACGGGTAATTTGGGAACGCCAGTTAGCCTACACTGCAGGTCTTTGAACTGTTGGAGAGAACCGCGGAAACCGGAGGAAACCCACCAAGCACGGGGAGAACATGCAAACTGCACCCACAGACCCAAGGCGGGAATCGGACCCGGGCACTGGAGGTGAAAGGCGACGGTGCTAACCACTAAACCACCACGATTTAAACTGTGATATTTAAATATTCATTCATCAACTCATACTTACAGTCAGTGGTGTCAAAAGTATTCACATTCATTACTTGAGTAGATGTATAGATACTAGGGTTCAAAAATACTTCTTTAGAAGTTGAAGTATCAACCCAAGCTTTTTACTTAAGTAAAAGTTTAACACTAGAAGCGCCGCGCCAGTGTGACCTACTTATAAGAAGCAAAATAGCTTCATACTGGATTTTACTGGTGCGATTTTGAAAATTTAAGCATTTAAGCTCACAGGGTGATTAAGCTCACAGATCTAGGAAAAGTCATGAAAGGAGGGTCCTGGATTTTGATAGAGTGTGAAGTATTTTTTTCCCCATTGCGGTCAAATGACCGGTGCTCGGCGCTTCTAGTGTTAAAAGTACTGGTTTCAAAACTACTTAAAGTATAAAAGTAAAAGTACTGTGAGGGGCGACAAAAGCATTAAGGTCTCGTTTTCTGATCATGTGACAGGGGAGGGGGGGGGGATTGGGGGACGTTGTGCGCGTTCTTATCATGCGACCGGGGGGGTTGTGCGTTCTGATCATAAAAATAGAGTAACCAGGCTATTTTTAAAATGTAAGGAGTAGAAAGTACAGATAATTACGTGAAAATGTAAGGAGTAGAAGTAAAAAGTCGGCTGAAAAATAATTACACCAGTAAAGTATAGATACCCAAAATTTCTACTTAAGTAAGGTAACGAAGTATTTGTACTTCGTTACTTGACACCTCTGCTTACAGTAAATTATTGACACCCGCTACATACTGTAAATTCCCTGGACGGGGAACGCGTACTGTATATTATCTATAATAAATTGCAGTTACATAATTGCACGTGTCCTTATTGTGATTTCGATTTTTACATGTGCAGAACTTAGACATGAACTTAGACTTTTCTGTAATACACAGAGACACACCGTCACAGAACAACTGTAAACATTTCAAAACCTGAGCAGCTGGTTCATCTGAATTTCTATACCAATGTATATAATATCATATAAATATAATTTGTATAATAATTATAGAATTTTATATTGCCCCGGCCTAGGCACAGATTACGCTGATTAATTAGGGTATTCGTTGTAATTCAGAGTTTTTCCACATAGAATAAAAACTGAAAAGCAAGGAAAATTATTGAAACTGTAAACAACTGTAGACTGGACAAAGCTTGTATTGTGTCTGCCTCCATTTTACAAGCTCAAAACTGTTTTACAAATGAGTGAGTGGGATGGCTGTCAGGACAGAAAATGGCCGGTGAAGAGAATGCCAGGCAATTGGTATGGGATCGGGCCAATTCCGCCACCCAGAGACACACACCGGAGGTGTTTACACACTACTGCATCAACGCAGACGTCAACACAGACAGAGGTTTATATTGTCGAGCTCATTAAGAGTACCCATTACAGTGCAAATGCAAAAGAGAAATCCTATAAAAACTACAGTAGTCGTGTTTCATTTTTTATTTTAACACAGTAAATGTTTAGCCGTTGAGTCAGAAAGTGTTGAGCCGCAACAGGGTGTGTTCAGGCAGCTCCTGTGGTTGCTATGGGAACATGAGTCAGAGGCTGTTGGTTGGGCAAATACAAGGCCTGCCCTGGACTGGGTTAAGAGGAACACCGCTGTTACCGCTGGCAACGGCGAAGCAAATCTGACACATGATACCATACTGACATTAACGCTGTGAATTTGCGTACGAGCCTCTGATCTTTATTTTTAGAAGTTCTGATAACTGACTAGCAAATTCCTCACCCTTTCTGCATAAACCAAAAATGCTCATGAGGTCACATTCACAAATACACACACAGTGCAAGACCTGCATTCATGCACAAGCACACAAACACACACACTCACACATAAAAGCCAGGCAGGCAAATGTACACTAAACAGTAAGAAGTGATATCAATAAGTGATTTACTGTATAATAAAGCTCTGCTCATAAACTGCCCCCATCTGGAGAAGATGATTCAGTAGCATTCCTTCTTCCTCGAGGCTTGGACAGGTTGCAGTGTAAAATAATGCCCTGTTGTGCATTGAGATATTTTTCCTCTCTGCCTTCCAGATTAAACTTTCCATAACATTGGAAATTGTAGTGACTTTAGATTAACATCTCTTTGTCATGTGGTTCAGCATTGTTCAACACACTGCTCACAGATCGAGATGTTCTGAGATGATTGATATCCGTTCTACAAACATTGTACTCTGACAGCACAAAAATAGCACTAAAACGCTACGTATAGCGCTGTTCCCAAATGTCCTTCGGGATTTAAAAAAATCTGTCTCATCTTAAAACCACCTGGTCAAAGAGATAAATATAAAAATAGATTGATTTTTTCGATGAATCAATAATATTGACATCTTTTTAAAAAAAAAATCTTTTGGGAGTGATTTTGTTCGAGTAAACGATAAGTAATAAAGGTAAGAAGTTTCTGTAGGAACCATGGAAAGTTCCTTATTTAGCTTTATCCTGGATTGTAATTTAATGAAGTCCCTCAGTGGCATGTTCTCCCCATGCTTGGTGGGTTTCCTCCGGGTACTCCGGTTTCCTCCCACAGTCCAAAGATATGCAGGTTAGGCTAATTGGCGTTCCCAAATTGCCCGTAGTGTGTGATTGGGTGTATGAGTGTGTGTGTGTGTGTGTGTGTGTGCCCTGCGATGGATTGGCACCCTGTCCAGGGTGTACCCCGCCTAGTGCCCGAAGTCTCCTGGGATAGGCTCCAGGTCCCCCGCGACCCTGAACACAGGATTAAGCGGTATAGAAAATGAATGAATGAAGTCCCTAAGTGACATCTAAGAAAGATCCTGGTGCAGTCATGTGACATTCTGTATATTTGTGTACCCATGACATAATTTCCAAAATGGTTGTGCTCATGGATAGATAGAACTAGCTCATAAAAAAAAGCATAGATTTTCTTGTTACTGAAAGTAATCATATTTCATAATTCAAATTAATGAATAACATCGAATACTGGATAGTTTTCCTGTTCTGACTCCATTTCTTGACAAATTGATATAAAACAAATGAAGGGACAATCTGATCATTTTGATTCATACACATTTCCATCATTTTGATTCTATAAAGCTGCTTTGCGACAATGACCACTGTTAAAGTGAATCGAACGGAATTATTATTAAGATGAAACATTTCTGTGATATACTGTACATCGCATATGGCTTTTATCATTCAATTGTCAGGAAAAATGCCATGAAATATCTTTCAAAGTGTGGTCCATGTGATGTATTCGTTGAGTGTCATGTCCCCGATGATGTCCCTTAAATGAGAAACGGCCTGGGCTCTTATGGGTTAAGTCGTGAGACATTTTACGGCTATTTCCTATGAAGGCACAAATAATGCAATAATTATTGGCTGCACGAGTAACATTTTCAAACCAGGAACCCATTTTTAATGATCATCTAGTTTAAAGTGAACTAATACAAAACCATTAATGATTTAAGGTGCTTAGAGGCTGCACTCCTGCCAAATCAATGTCACATATTAAACAGACACACCCTTTCTCAGGTACTGTAATGCTAAATAAATATGTTTTAGGTCCAATATTTTCATCACTACCTAGTAGTTGCAAGGGTGATATGTTAAAGTTTAAACCGTCACCAGGTGCAATTTAAAACCCACAAGTTTTCTATAAACACTGGATAAACATTAGCCAATTCGTCCCCTGACATACCCAGAACTTCTTCACAACTGCCACACCCTTAACCATTTCGAGGAGAATACTTAGATGTTTCTAATTATTTTCGAAATGATACCACATTTAAGAGTAAACAATGAAGCATTCTAGAATTATATAAAGTCGAATACAGACGGGGAATGTGTGTTCTCATCCTCAGAGATTACAGGATCTCACACGCAGGTCAGTAAAACCGCTTTGATCCATGCCCTAAACCTCGCCCATATCCGAGGACGAACAGTTCGTAACAGAGCATTTCAACCCAGCCTAGCATTTTTAAAATTCCATGAAATATCTCTTTTTTTTATCACTAAACAGAGCGTGTTCTGTTATGCCAAACTCCCACAGAGAAATCTAGCACACTCCACCCTTACAGATATACACGGACATGGCTATAATGTGTAAACTGGGCATGACAAGATCAAGTCCATTCATATCATTACTGCATATATTCTATAATTTGACATTATAATTGTATGGATCAGAATTTTCTATTGTTATTTAATTAAATTTTTGTTCATTTAAGATGCATTATAAAAAAAAAAAAATTCATATACCTACTGTAGTGGGCAGAGGTGGAAAGAGTAATAAAATGTTGTACTCAAGTACAACTACAAGTACTGTTACTTCAGTGAAATTTTACTTAAGTACAAGTAAAGTTACCATTATAAAAATCTACTCAAGTAAAAGTAAAAAGTAGCTCATTAAAAAATTTACTCAGAGTAAAAGTTACCGAGTTACTTTTTTATTTAAATTTTTTTAACAGCGGGGGTGGGATGAGGCGTTCTAGCGTAGTTCAAAAAGGATGAGCAGATATAAATCTCAAATTAGTTGTTTTTAACTGAAGGAACACCTTTGCATAATAAAGCTGTTGTCTTTCTTGTGCTTGAAAATCAAAGTGATCACTTAAATATGGTGTTACGTCCCAGTCTAGGGTCATACAGCAAAAGAATGGTTCAGGGTTCTATTTTAAACTGTATGGAAATGGTGGTATATGGCAGAAAGAACTAGATCCAATCATTAACTGATGAAATAATGAGGTTTGTACACACACACACACACACACACACACACACACACACACACACACACACACACACATACACCAGGAGGATCAGATTCAGGTTGGACCCAGGCCAAAATAATAAACAAAATGGTATTTATATTTAGTAGCTAGATTACCTGCAAAAAAAAAATAAAATAAAAAAACACACAAACAAAAATACAGGCACCTTCCCGGACTCCCTAAACCAAAAACAGTGAAATTATCTACAAATATATACAAAGACCAACCAAACCAAAGGGACAAAGCAATAATCAAAGTCAATTGGAGGCAAAAAGTCAAAACCGGAATACACAACCAAATATCAAAACGCCAAAATCACAACCTCTTTCATCTTTCCCGCGTCTCTCTCTGGTTTATATATGGTCGCGCTAGTCGATGACGTCACTCAGGGCGGAAGCGACCGTGTGGAAGGTCAGGAAGATGCCGATGTCAGAAAACCTGGAGTGGAGTCTGGAGCGGCGCGCGACCAGGACATGATACACACACGCGAGCGCAACAAGGCATTTATACAAAGCATAATATTTTTATTATTTTATCATTTTCATTCATTTATTTTTTACTCAGTAGCGAATATGATTTAAAATGTAGCGAATTACAATACTTCAAACAAAACATACTTAAGTAAAAGTAAAATTACAGATTTTGAAAACTACTTTAAAAAGTAGAAATATACAAAAAAGCTACTCAATTACAGTAACGCGAGTAAATGTAATTCATTACTTTCCACCTCTTCTAGTGGGTATCTACTCCGATAAATACTACATAATTCCAGAATAAAAAGGTTAATATAAGACAGTTCTGTATAACTGATTTTTTAATCAAATCAATTCGACTAGAAAACTTCATTCCAACACAGACTTAACTTTAAAAAGTCAGCAGAGGTGAATAAAACTATTAAAAAAAAAAAATCGTACATGTTGAAGAAAACCACCTCCAGTTGCCAAGTGAGTCTGTAATAATTATCACCACCAAAGAACATGGCGTTACGATCCAGTTTATTCCAGAAAAGAGCAAGCCAAAAACGTTTTTCAAGTCTCTCCTTAGGGGATAGTGTCGGAATGATGTACGCCTTTATCGTGTATGTACACGTCTAAAGTAATAATCTCTTTCTAGAATGTTCTGAGACATGTTCGGTTCACATGGTTCTCTCTGAGAGAATTTGTTCCAGATGATTTGCCCTCAGTAATACTCTCATTCTATTCGCACTTTATTGTGAAAAGTCTGGCTGGCGGATCAGAGATTCTTCCAACATCTGCAAATGCCTCTGTGATGCCTTCAAATATATAAAAGCTGCATCTGTTTACAAAGCAGTCAGTGTGGGAAAGCACATGAACCCCGGGTTTCAGAAACAGACAAGTAAGAACACAGCATGTATGCAACAGGTTTGCATGCTCCTGTACTGTATATGAAGCTTCCTGGGGAAAGCTGTGTACTGTTTACGACAACGATCGCCTCATCTAAGGCTGGCTGTGATGGCTGCTCACCCTGCAGGGTCACTACTTCAGTCCAGTGAAATGGGAAGAAGGAAACATCAGCTTACCTGCGAAAGACAAAAACAAAAACAATTCTGACATTAATTCACAGTAGTACAATTGATCATTTTTTTTCAACAGCCGATAAATGCAAATGCTATTCATGAGGCTTTACACGGTCAACTACTAACACTTGAAATCAGGAATGCGAGCATGAAGCTTTCGTGTAAAGGAGAGCAGGAGAAAATCGAATACAGTACAGAGAGGACACTTTAGCAAACAGCGCCATCTACTGAACATGATCTGGCAGTCGTTCATAAAAAGAGGCAATAATCATTACATACGAGGCTCTACAACTCGATACATGGCGGCTCTCAAACTACACCATATATCCAAAAGTTTGTGGACACCTGACTAACACATTACACGCCAAAAAGTCATGCAAAAGTGGGCGCAACTTTTTTTTTTTTAATATAATTTAAATTGCACATATTAGTAGAGTCATTCTTTCTCTATACTGTACAAAGGTACTAATCAACATAGTCTCCGCCACAAGCAATGCATGTGCGTAATCGTTGATTCTCTCTCTGGAAACCCCTTTGAAAATCCCCTTCTCTGCAGTTGACGGTCTCCCACTGCGTGATCGGTCTTCAGTGCTGGTTTCCCCGTCTTTAAACTTCTTCATCCATACAGTAATGTGCGTCAATTGCGTCTCAATCTCCGTAAACACATTCTCTAGTGCAGTGGGAGACCATCATTGTGACTTTCAAAGGGGATTTGAGAGTTGGGTTCAACGATGGTGCAAATGCGTTACTTGTGATGGAGAGTGTGTGTACGTATACTGTAGATGAAATGTTACTCTACCGACATGTGCAATTTAAATGAACTGTGTCTGGCTTCAAACGTTGGCCATACCTAAACTGCCGCTCACCAAGTTGGAAACAAATCATTGTCTAGAATGTTTTTGTATGCTTTACTGTAGCATTACAAATTCCCTTCACTGAAAGTTAAATTCCCTGGAAGACAATGCTCCCCCACCCCCCTCCAACCACAATGAAAGCAGCATGGAACCATGCATTGCTGGAACATAGTAGAAGAACACATTGGCCTGCACTCTGACCTTAACGCACCTCAACGCTTTTAGGATGGACTGGAATGCTAACTGCACACCAGGCCTCCTCATGCCTGACCTCAGTAATATGCTGAAGCCGTCCTCTCTAAACAATCTCTTCTTTTCCTGAACTAGGAGGCATGAAAAGAAAACCACTGCTGAGCCCTCACTCCCAGGCCACCGAGTATTTGGATTCCTTCTCCCAGCAGGTATTTCATGTAAATGGCCTTCTAAACCAACAAACACTGAAAAAGGACTCTTTCATGTGCATAAGACTTAAAAGAGCTAAAAGTCTGTCACAAAACATAACCACAGTCAAGCTGCAATAACTATTTGTCCACTACTATATATATATTAGGGCTGCACGATATTAGGAAAATATGCGATATGCGATATTGTTGTTGAATACTGCGATAACGATATTTCTTGCGATATAACATTTCCCTAGAGAAATGCATTTTTTTATTATTATTATTTATAACATTTCCCTAGAGAAATGCATTTTTTTTATTATTTATTTATATGTAATGATCATACTAAAATAAACAGGTAATAGATATTCGTCTGATGTAATTAAATCAAATTCAGGCTAAAAAGAAACTATATGTCAAGGAAGTTGCAAATATTTAGACTTCAAACACTATGAATGACTTAAACCCCTCAGCAGATATTCTGACTTCTGGTTTGCTGTTACTATAAACCTGCCAACACAATATGAATTACTTTCAAACATTACTTTATATTCACATGTAACCATACACTCATCAATAGTGTCTTAAAACAAGAGCATCTTTTAAACTAAATATTCTCTTTGGCTTGCCTGTTTTTTTTTTTTTTTAATAAAAATAAATATTATTAAACAAAAATTTAATAAAAAAATACTATTTGTCACGCACGCACGCACACTCGCTCCGCGACCGGCAGTAGGACCCGGAAGTACTGTAATGCGGGCGCGAACCCGGAAGTATAAGAGGAGTAAACAAAGTATTGCATAGAGCTTAGTCACTGAGTTCGCCATGTCGGTTCAGATTGTTTACTTTCTGATTCGAGTGTGTGTTTATAGGACGCGGGTTAAATGTGTGTTTTTCCCTTGCTCCCCTTCTGTGAGAGTCCTTAAACTAATTCGCGTGGTTATCCTGCCCTACTCGCTTGTTTCCGCGTTTGGATTTACCGTCTATAAAGGGCTAACGGCTAATCGCGGCTAACGGCTAATCGCGGCTAACGGCTAATCGCTAAGTCTTCTGATCACCCGGGCTTAGTTCGCGACAGAATGAAGTATAAAGATATAAATAATTATATATATATATATATATATATATATATATATATATATATATATATATATATATATATATATATATAAAAAGATATAAGCAGGTATAAACATAGGAAGGGCCCATCTGATTGGTCAAATTTGGACACACAAATGCTTGGCAAATAAAGTATTTATCGCAACTCCTTGCGATATGGTTATCGCGCATGCCATTATCACGATAACGATATTTTTTTGATATATCGTGCAGCCCTAATATATATATATATATATATATATATATATATATATATATATATATATTTTTTTTTTTTTTTTTTTTATCTATATAGCATTCTACTTAGGCGGCACGGTGGTGTAGTGGTTAGCACTGTCGCCTTGCACCTCCAGGGTCCGGGTTCGAAGAGTTGATTCCCGTCTCTGTGTGCATGGAGTTTGCATGTTCTCCCCGTGCTTGGTGGGTTTCCTCCATGTACTCCGATTTCCTCCCTCAGTCCAAAGATATGCAGGCTAGGCTAACTGACGTCCCCAAAAATTGCCCGTAGTGTGTGAAGGAGTGTGTGAGTGTGTGTGCCCTGCGATGGATTGGCCCAGGCTGTACCCTACCTCGTGCCCCAAGCTTCCTGCGATAGACTCCAGCAGTATAGAAGATGAGTGAGTGAGATGAGTAACTTACAGTGCAAAAGTATATAATATTCGTCTTTTCTGTTCATAGCAAAATGTGTTATATTACTAGCTCATAGTGTTATATTACTTCTATTATATTTTCTTGTCTATTATCTTATCATAATGTAATGTCTAAAAATATGACAAGGGTTTAACATCAGAGTCTGTATGTGTGCTTCGAGTGTGTTTGACCAAATAAACATTGACTCTGATTCTCTTGGCCTTTTTTATTTTTAAGTTTTATTTTACTTTTTCAAAACTTTTAATGTCATCTACTCAGGGTTCTTAATTACACTCATGGCTTTTCCCATCCTTCTCACACTTAATAAATTTACCAAAAAGATTTCCGATGTTTTTGGAATTGTGGAGTAGTGTTTGGGGTAGTGTGGAGTGTGATTTTTTCATGTGCATTACTAATCATACTTTACTAATGGTTATGCCATATGTTTTTGAGAACATCTTTTTAATTTCATTTCATATCACTAGGAGCTTTCTCCTCGTCTTGTAGCTTTTTTTATCTGATGATGTACATTATGTTTTTATCTGGTACTATTACTGTGATTCTACAAAAGAAAAAAAAAGAAGAAAGAAAATCTAACACAATCTAGTTAATCTAATATGACGCCTTTTTAATGCTGATTAGAATCCCAAAGATGATCTGTCTTATGTCATGTACAACATTAACACACAGCCTGACCAAAAATGTGATGCACACCAAGATTTCATTCAATCCCATTACGCTCTGATTACAGGCACACAAGGTCATGTGTGAAAATTATTCTTCATGCGCCAAGAACCACTCTTTTACGACTTGGGTCCTGGAATATGTCTGTGCCATTAGGGGGGAAAAAAAGATTTTTTTCTGAATTTTTTTCATCTTATTGCCAAATAGCATTGCTGAGCCTAGACCTGACCAACTGAAGCAACCCTGGATCATAACACTGCCTCCAGAGGCTTGTACAATGGACACCATGCATGATGGGTGCATCGCTTCATGTGCGTCCCTTTTTATCCTGATATACATCGCTCTGGAATAGAGTCGATTTGCACTCATTAGACCACACAACCTTTTTTTCCTTGCTCCAAAGACCAATCTTTATGCTCCCTAGCTAATGGAAGCCTTTTCCAATTAGCCTCACAGCTGAGGAATCGTTTATATCAAAGTAGAGGTGTAGATCTTCTACTGTATGTCAGGGAAGAAGAAAAAAAAAACTTTACAAAACACCCCAATAACAGCGCTTGGCAACGTTTATAATAGCATGATTACCCCTAGGAATTAGCAGTGTTTAAAACATCTGATCCATGAGATTCAGCGGATGAGGGATTGCACGCATAGTAAATTTCACTGGATGACATCATCGCGATGGTGCATCCTACCAGATATGGATACAGTTCTATTCTAAACTCTTTTTAAAATCAAGGTGTTTCAAAGCGCCAAAGACGCGCGTAATGTGCGTAAACATTTAACAGAATAGCTGGTACAGTACATTTCTGTTGGACATATCTACATTTTAAACAAACAGTATTGTCTGTAGTTATGACAGAATCTGCAAAACAAGCTGCCTCAGGCTGCAGACAGACCGCTGAGTTTATTGAATGCGTAAGCAAAGCACTGTGGTTGTTATCTGTCTGAGATCAAGCAGCAAGAGATAAAAAACAGACTGTACTCCAGATGGAGACGATTTGGGCGAAATATGCCCACGGTCCACTCCTGCTCACACACACACACACACACACACAACAGTATCAAACATGCACCAGCAAAGAGCTACAGTACATTCACACAGAGTTTACTGGAGAGCAGCAAACACACACACAGTGGTACACACATCCTGGTCAGACACAATTTCTGGCACTGCATGTACAGTAGAGAGACATCAGACTGAAAGCACTGGAAACCGAAAAAAATCTCTAAAAGGTCAGATCATATGTAATCGCTACTCATTAGTCGTTGCAAAAAAACATCCGGATATGAACAGAGAAGACAGTAGCAGCAGTTAGTCTCCTCTCCATGCAATGGAGGGAAAAGAAAAAAAAAAAAAAAAGACTGGACTTCTGTAATCTATTCAGCACATGACTTATTTTCATCCAACAGAGCCTGCTTTCTTCTCAAAGTGTGGTGATGTGAAATAATGGGCAATGATTTCATGCACACCATGCTCTGATGTTCCAGCTCTTCATTTGGGCACAAAGCCTCGGACGGTGGTGATGGAAATCTGCCTGCATCTCGGCTTCTGCTTCTGCTTCGCGTAAGATGATGCAGGAATAAATGGATTATTAGAGGTAAGTGTCTGCTAAACAGGAGGAGCCATTTATCAAATTATCTTACAAAAAAAAAAGTGCTGATAACCGTTACACCTTACCCCACAACCATGACAAAATGATTAGAGCTTGATACGAGAAAATAAGCAACGGGGCTGAGCATCAGAATGTCACGGATGCTCATTTAAAGCTCCCCAGTAGCACAAACAAGTATAATAAAGGCAGAATTGTGTTGTTTTTTGGGTTTTTTTGGTGGATCTTATAGACCAAACTGCCACAACATGATGCTACAGGTCAAAACGTATACAGTAGTAATTTGAATTGTGAATGTATCTGTAATTATTATTGCTATTTATAATACTAATTTAGTCTACTGTATATGATACTCATTAAAATAAGTCGGGTTTACTCAATATACAAATAAACCTTCATTTTTTTTTCATCAAGGATTTTAACAGATTTAGAAACGTTTAGGGATTTTTTTTTTTTATAAGAGAGAGTATTGTTCATAATAATAATAATACTAATAATACTAATAATAATAGATATCGTTGTTATAATTTTTCCTTTAGTGCTAATCCATCTACACAAATTGGGTTTGTATTAAAACGTCACATCCAAAATATGTCGATATTTACATATACATACTGTATATAGTACATTATTTCATTTTTACCACAAATAGTACTAACTGATACTGTAGTATCATACAAATCTAAGAATAAGAATAGCTCTGATGTACAGTATGCTGTGCAGAATGCAAACCCAAACAATCACTCGGACACAAACTTTCCAAAGCGCATCATCTTGCCAAGTAAGATTTTTCACTGTCTTGGGGAAATGAGAACAGGTTGTGAAAAACACCTGGGAGAGAAAGCAGCAGGAGCCCGCTGGTCTGACTCACAGCTGGAACATCAGGAACGCAGACTGCTGGGTTCAAAAGAAGAAACTGCTGCATCTACTGCTTTGTTTATGTGCTCTAGTAGTAACCGTCAAAATTAAACTACCACAACATCGCATACTGGGAAACATCACCAGACGTTTATCAGACAATCGATTTTACTTCAAATAAAGATGAGATAATGAGACTGCTCATGGATATTGCTTCCCTTCTGGCAAATGCACACCCATGTGTATCCACTCACTGGAACAGTACCTGATGTCTTGCACCTGTTGTGTCTCTGGTCTTTTACTACACTACTCTGCTTTCGTGCCACAAACGCAACCGTCACGTACCTTTAGCCGAGTAGTACGAGTCCAGCATGTCGAGCAGTCACCCGAGAAGTGTGGATCTACTGAAGTCTGTCTTTCACACTGTGCCCGTTTCTTTTTACAAGTTTCTTCCTTCTTTCTACTTAACCGTCTCTCGAGCACGTCATGGCTTACTGTGCCACAGAATCAGCCAGTCCCTCCCTCCTTCTCAGGTTAGTGTGGCCCGTCCCACAAACTGACAGTGTGTGTACTGTACAGTATATGTCCGATTCTTTCAGGTACACATCACATAAGCAGCATAAACAGATTAAACTCACTCCCACTTTCTGTTCACAGACAATAACTTTAAAGGGATTTTCGTACCATTAAACGGTTCATAGTGTACAGTACAAAGGCTCGACCTCTGCAATCTATTCAGCACATGACATGCAGACTTATCCAACAAAGCCTGCTTTCTTCGAAAAAGTGGGAGAAAATGGAAAAAGAAGAGGAGCCGTGGAACATTTTAATGCATGCAAATAATGCATCGGAATGTGCACAGCTTATAAGTGCATTAGCAATGTTTAACACTTGCGCAGAGGCGAGTGTGTGAGTACACAAGGCCATAAAGTCAATTATTAACCAGTACATATGCATATTGCTATATCAGTACAGTCAAGCCGGAGGGCTACGTGGACAAAATGTACTTGGATTCGTAAAAAAGAAAAAGAAATAAAACCCATAGCAAATTACTGTATAATTACTCCATAACAAAAAATATCAAACATATTTGGTAAAACTTAGCACTTTCACTGGCGTAAAGAACTCACCCAGCCATTAGTCAAGGAAGAAGATAAAAAAAACAAACAGAGATTATGCAAGGGCAGCAATTAAAGTTTCAGATTTCATCAGGATAATAACCGTACCCTCAAATTAACCTTGAAACCCTGTTTCGCTCTTAAAAAAAAAGATAAAAAACTAAAAAAAATGACATAGTGCATCTTGGGTTCTGCTTCTGTCATTCAGTAAAGCCGCCTTAAATTTACCCTGAGGAAGTTAATACTGTGACCTAATAAACTAACCTAATAAAAACCTCAGTAGCAGAAGCACATAAATGGTGCTTGCTTTATTTTTTTGGCAACAAAATGCAGAGATTTAAAAAGAAAAAAAAAAAAAAGAAAGAAAAAGAAATCCTTCCTCCATAAGCCCTGTGTTTACATTTAGGAGTGAAATTGTCCTGCAAATCCGACTCGTTAATGTGAGATGAGCATGAGTGTAAACACAAAACTAAGCAGTGATCAGTCCTCCTGTGCTGTGTGTAATAATTATCTATGGCTGGAGATTAGGGCATTTAGACATGAGCCAATTTAAGGTCGGTCGGTCTGTCTGTCTGTCTGTCTGGCCAGGGGTAGCTCAGTGGTTAAGGCATTGGACTACGGTTCGGAAGATCCCAGGTTCAAACCCCACAACCACCAAGTTGCCACTGTTGGGCCCTTGAGCAAGACCCTTAACCCTCAACTGCTTAGATGTATAATGAGATAAAAATGTAAGTTGCTCTGGATAAGAGCGTCTGCCAAATGCCTAAATGTAAATGTGTGTGCGTGGTGTGTGTGTACATAAGTCGAAATTAGGTAAGCTGTTAGCTAGGAACACCAAAGTAATTAAATAATGTATGGATTTCACAAAATATAACAGTTAAGCCCTAAATTTAAGGAGAAATTGGCAGAATAACACCACAGATGATGTGTAACCACTGACTGTATAGAAATACCAAACAATCAATAAACATGACCATCTTATTATGTTACACATGTTTTTTCAGTCCAAGAGTATAAGAGAGGGCTAGTTTTTTTATTATTATTTTTAAAAAATGTGATAAATACTTTACTTTCTATATGGTACTGTAAAATATACTGTATATAGCACTGTTTTAAATGTGTCATTGTTTGTTAATTCATCATTAAAATTGAATGGGTGCCCATACTGTATGTTTTATTAAAAGATGTACTAATACAACATTAAATAATATTATTACTAATATTACACTGAAAGAGTCACCTGCTGTAATCATCCAGTCTAGTGGAGCAAAACTGACCATGCACTCAAGTTTTTTTTTTTTGCATATTTGCTCTCAAATGTTAATTACAGCCGAGGTGAAGTGAGCTAATATCAAGTGAGCAAGCCAAAGTGGTTTAATAGCTTTTGCATCTGAATGTTTTATGCTCAGCACTGAATGAGTTTCAGGGGATCTTTTTATATCTGTGCTTCACAATATAAATTTGTATAAACTTGCTAACATTTTTGTCACATTATTCTTGTATCCTGTAATCCACTGTTAGCCGAAACCTCTAATTACTGCATGTCAGCCCCCGGGATAAATGGAAATCGCCCCATACAAAATTATTATAAGACCTAGACGCAGATACGATTAAAACGCCATCCTATAAGTTTGACGATTTTATAAATATCCTGATTTGATATTACATTTTCCCCCAATTTTGTTACAATTTTATACCTTTAAAAGTAAACAATACAAAAGAACTTCAAATACAAGAGTTTAGCATTTAACTTCTAATTAAATTATACACAAAGATACATTGTTACTCAGCAGCATGTACTGTATCTCTGTCGTCTGCCATCATTATTATTCATAAACAAACATAAAAATAATTCACTACTTCAACATGGGATTAAAACAGTTCAGAGTAAAAAATCTGTAGGATTATAAAGAAATTGAGACTTTTTACTGCCTCCAATGGCTTACTGTAAGTCTCAAAACTCAACCTGACAGTGAGCATGTGGGTAGAGCGACTGCGAGTCTACTGTTCACTAATGTAATTGTTTCTGCTTTCTTTATTTTGTTTTTTTGTTCTTTTTGATGTTTTTCCTTTGCTTTGCCTTTTCCATTTTGGATTTATATTGAATGTGCTAAGATAAGCATGCAGTTATTTTTGTATATCTCTGTGTGTTAACTGTTGTCTTCAAATGCAGGAAATTGCAGGAAGTTATATTTCTAAAAAAAACAAAAGATTCCCCAGGAAGTAGAACCCCAGACCCGTCTTTGATGCTCCAAATACCTCCTTAGTAACTTACTAAGCACCCAGTAACCTCCCAAGTGACCAGATCTACAGTATGATCTTCGGGAATAACTTTCTCCTAGTCAGAGCCTATGGTGGATATGAAGCATGGGTGCAAAACGGAAATACACCCTGGACATTCATTCACAACTAGAAACAATTCAGCATACTGTAGTCAAATCCACCTACGAGAGAACATAAAAGACAAAATGCATTACACACCATCATTTCTCATCACTTCAGGTCAGCCCACTCACTGTGACAGTGTCACATCAGATTAAATACTCAGAGCGCTGATGTAGTTATTATATTAAAAATGGAAAATGTGTAAAAAGAAAAAAAAGTGGAAACTTCCGGACTATAAAGTTAAGCGGGGTGTAGCAGCTTTAGCTAAAAATATTACACACCACAAATGGAAAACAACAATTTTTTTTTAGCTGGCCACGCCCTGCCCCATTAACACACATCCTCACTTGCTAGAGCAGATCCAGCCGGTTTAATGGGATTCACAGAATGCGAAACTCTAGCCTCTACACAGCAGAAGACAATAGCAGGCGTTGAGCATACAATGCAAAACTAAAGTCTATTCCCCTCTTACTGCTAAATATCACAGCAACGTGGAATAATTATATACTTGGCCAAGATTCACAACACTGCAACCCAGCAGGCCCGCTTACTGTAAATACTCTTGGTCATGGCTGTTCATTACAGGTTATGTAATATTACAGTGCACACTGACAAATAAATAGAAGAGACGAAGGTTGTATCGAACATGAACAATAACTCTATGATATTGCACTGGGACATTTATGCATCATTCCACATCAAAGGTGTTCTTATAACCGTTAATTATAAAAAAAAGTGGGTCTGTGCGGTCCGGAGTGCTAAGGGGTGAAAAAAAAACCCATATTCAAAACCAGTCATAGAAAACACATCTGATAGTGTTATGTCATTTTAAACAATACTTTGTCTTCTTACTGTATTAATTGCT
Source organism: Channallabes apus (assembly GCA_030522415.1). Lineage (NCBI taxonomy): Eukaryota > Metazoa > Chordata > Actinopteri > Siluriformes > Clariidae > Channallabes > Channallabes apus. The sequence continues at coordinate 6,644,304 of CM060104.1, forward strand.
TTCGTCCATCACTGCGATGTTATATTCTCTCCACCATTTGGCTTCATACTGTAGTACAAGGTACTGTAGGAATTTTAATCTACTTTCAGCCTTGTACACCAGTGGGGCACTGGTGGCTCAGTGGTAAGTGTTTTGCCTGCAATGTCAAAGGCCCGGGTTCGATTCCCACCCAGTGCCCAAACACCAGGCGCTGGATGCATGCAGGCATCCGACGTAAAACCTGCGCCGAGCTTGTATTCGCGGACCAACTGTCCGCCGTGGCGACCCCTTGCCGGGAGCAGCCGAAAGACCACCAAAATTTCAACCTTGCACAACAAGAAATATAATAATCTGCTGATAATAAATGGTGTTTAAAAAAAAGAAGTGAATTTATACTGAGATTATGCCTTCAGAACTCCCTTGTGCCTATGACTGCATCACAGCCATGCTGATATTCACCACAACAGCACTCCCTTTCCTGTGATATTTCTTAAATGTTACTTGTTTGTACTTTTAGCAGAAAAACATAATATGACCATCTCAAACGTGCAATGGCATTGCCTAAAATAGTCCAAATCACAACAGTTGGGGACTTTTACTGTAAATGTAAAACGAGCAGATTACATACAAGAAAACAAGTTCCAGAATCTTCAGAAACTCGCCGCATGTCTTCCTTCCTGTCTTTGTCAAAGACTTTTCCGAGCTCACAAACAAATGCACACGGATTATTATGTTCCCCCTTTTAGCGGTTCTGATTATAAGCCATGCTGTCAAATCTATTGCTGAACAATAACGTGAGCATTGCTGTAACCAATCAGCAGAGGGCAGTGCACAGCAGGCCGTTTATCTTTATACGTATACAGTATATATATTATATGTATGTCAGGAATAAGGGTTGGTAAGAAGGCGATCCAGGTACTGCAGGATAATGAAGTCATCTGACCACACTTAAGCTAGTCAATAGCATAATCAAATGTGCATACAACTCAATGGGAGCACATAGTGTACTGTAGTGGATGTACCCATGAAAGAACCTGGTCTGTGTTACAGCACCTTCAATCAATCCAATACTCAGCTTCGGGATAATACTGTCTGAAAGTCTGGATATGTTTTGGACAGCATTTAAAACATTTCCACCTGATTCGCTGACATTTTGTGTTTCACATCGCTGAGCATGACACGGGTCAGACATGTAAATAAACATGGGACACAAACTACTACATGAGCACTCGTCCAACTCTGACAAATGCTTCAGTCAGCAACCATTGACTTAAAAAGAAAATCGTGCTCAAATGTTGTTGTGTTTCTTTATTATAAAAAAGGAGTTTGCAACAGAATATACATATTTTATAATGACAAAATAAGAGCGAATGTACTTTCTTGATTGACATGTGGAAAAGATGGTGGCGTTTTAAAAATAACGTAGCAGCAAAGAGCAAAAGTACAAAAAAAATAAAAAATGTGAGATACTAGGAAACTGGGCCAAACTCCAGAGGAAAAAAAAAAGAAAAAAAAAACAGAGAAGTCGACAGAAGATGCCAGGCTGTTGGCCATGCAGACTCTGGCTGTACACTCTGTCTTTTACCAAGTTTCCATAAAGAGCGAATACTAAACACAGGTAGATTATCTTGAGTAAAGGAATGTGGCAGATCATAAATATAAAACAAGCATGGAAAAACTTCTCTGGTGTTTTGCAGTGCCAGGTAAAGCAGACACACCTGCGTTGTTCCTATCCAAAGCCTCATATTTATGTCCATGATGAAGTATTATAGTTATAAATGATTGAGTGTGTGAGTAAGTCAAAGCAAATCCATCCATCCATCCACCTAGGAGCCTCTGTAGTCCAACAAGGGAAAAACACTATGGGAAAGTTCTCCTAATCTGCATGTTTTTGGACTGTGGGAGGAAACCGAAGTACCCGGAGGAAACCCACCAAGCATGAGAGAGGAATTAAACCTGGAGGAGGTACTGTACAAGGCAATAGTGCTAACCACTAAGTCACCATGCTGCCAAAGCAAATAATGCACATTATTATTATTATTATTATATTATAATTATAGTTAACTATATAAAAGAACTAATAACTCTAAACAGTCCAGAATAAACACACGTTTTTGTAACACTGCCAACGTTGGGGTCATCTAAACCAAATGAGCTACAAGTTATCCTCAGGACTAAGACCGTCTCTACTGAGCTACAGTCAAACCAATCAGAGCAAGAAGTAGGGCTGCACGATATATCAAAAAAATATTGTTATCGCGATAATGGCATGCGCGATAACCGTATCGCAAGGAGTTGCGATAAATACATTATGTGCCAAGCATGTGTGTCCAAATTTGACCAATCAGATGGGCCCTTACTATGTTTATACCCGCTTATATCTTTTTATTTATACCCGCTTATATCTTTATACTTCATTCTGTCGCAAACTAACCCCGGATGATCAGAAGACTTAGCGATTAGCCGTTAGCCGCGATTAGCCGTTAGCCCTTTATAGACGGTAAACCCAAATGCGGAAGCAAGCGAGTAGGCAGGATAACCACGCGAATTAGTTTAAGGACTCTCACAGAAGGGGAACAAGGGAAAAACACACATTTAACCCGCGTCCTATAAACACACAGTCGAATCAGAAAGTAAACAATCTGAACCGACATGCGCGAACACAGTGACTAAGCTCTATGCGGTGGTTTGTTTACTCCTCTTATACTTCTGGGTTCGCGCCCGCATTACTTCCGGGTCCTAGTGCCAGTCGCGGAGCCAGTGTGTGCGTGCGTGCGTGTGTGACAAATAGTATTTTTTTTATTTAATTTTTGTTTCATAATATTTTTTTTTTTTTTTTTTTTTAAACCAGGCAAGCCAAAGAGAATATTTAGTTTAAAAGATGCTCTTGTTTTAAGACACTATTGATGAGTGTATGGTTACATGTAAATAAACAGTCATGTTTGAAAGTAATTCATATTGTGTTGGCAGGTTTATAGTACCAGCAAACCAGAAGTCAGAATATCTGCTGAGGGGTTTAAGTCATTCATAGTGTTTTGAAGTCTAAATATTTGCAACTTCCTTGACATATAGTTTCTTTTTAGCCTGAATTAGATTTAATTACATCAGACGAATATCTATTACCTGTTTATGTTAGTATGATCATTACATATAAATAAATAATAAAAAAAATAGGCAATAATAATAATAATAAAAAAATGCATTTCTCCAGGGAAATGTTATATCGCAAGAAATATCGTTATCGCAATATTCAACAACAATATCGCATATTTTCCTAATATCGTGCAGCCCTAGCAGGAAGTCAGTGCAGCTTAAATAATACTGAGGAAATCTGACCTGTGTTATGGGAAATTGTGTTGGAATATTCCAAAATGTCATCAGAGTCGTCTGTTTATCAAGACGCAGATGTGTGTGCAGGTGTACTTACATGCCTACAATGCAAAAAAGGCACGTACACAACCTCCTAAATCAGACCGGACAGATTTTCAATGGACTGTCCTTGACGTATACACTGTCCTAATCTCTGCAGCCAAACAGACCAAAGGGCATGGCACCAGAAGCTCTTCTGCCTCGAGAGACCAGCAAACAGGAAGATGCAGATTTTCCGAAGTCTAAAAGCAGGAAGGCCGGGGATTCCCTTCTAGTCTAGTGACGCGTTTGTCAGTCTAAGGTTTGGAAAATTAAACAAACAAGTAAAACTATGCAACAATCGTAGCTCGGCTTTACATGTACGTACATCTTCAAGATATTAACCATAACCTCTATAAGCAGGGTGATGCTCCTTATAGCTGAGGAGTGTACTGTAGGCATGTCATTTATGGACCCAAACTAATAATTAATTACTAATTAGACTGCTGATCAGAACATCTCAGGTTCAAACCCCACTACCACCAAGTAGGCACTGTTGGATAAAGGTGTCTTCCAATATTCATAAATGTCAATAGATAAGGTGAGGCAATATTGCTCATGAATTCATGAGGCTGATATTTCCAGAAGACACAGAAGCCCTGCAGATGTCATTAATGTTCGTTCACTGATTCATAGGATAGCACTTTGCCTTATTCACCTCTATCCATTCATCTCATCTCACTTATTTGCCAAGACACTGACGAGGCCAAATTGTTCACACTCTTGAGTAAATATGAGTCAGAGGGAAAGACCTTTACCAACTGCTGTTAGAGAAATAGGTTCAACCTAACACTGTGATGTGAGTTAATGTACGAGTTCTGAGATCATCACAAACGTGCTAATGTTCAGAGCCCGGTTACTGCGACCACACGGAAGGTTTAAAAGTGATAAGAGTCCTGATTGATTTATTATGATCCTAAATAAGGTGCTGGTTCATACATACAGTATGGTTAGATAAATTGTGAGTAGAATCAGTTTGTGCGTTGGCAGTGATTTACAAAGAATAATAGAGTAAATCCGGTCTTGGGTATCATCGAAGGAGATAAATCAGATTTTTCTTTCCTTCTTTTTTTACTTTACAGAACTGTTATATAAGAGAAATATCAGAATCAATAATGAAAATGAGCAGAGATGTGATTAGCTACAGTACTCACTCTGTCACAGCCGTGCTGATATTCACTGCACTCTTGCTTACGTGGTATCGCTTAATTGGAAGCTTTACAATGTGTCATACTTTTGGTGTGCTGGGTTTCACTTTCACAATTAATCAACATACACAACATATCCAAATCACTAAAATAACGTAGATTTCACATCACACTATTCATTCTTTTGGTTGGACACTACACTACCACTTTGGGATCATTTTCTAACTTCATGGTTGTTCCTGATTTCTACTTATTTCTACATTGTAAAGCAATGTTTTTTGGACGCTAAAGGCGTCAATAATTACAACATAATATGCAATAATTACTTTTGAACAGTTAATGTTGAGATGTGTCTGCTACTCATGATCTGAAAATCCTTCATTGCGGCTCTAATCTGATGTGCAGTTTGATAAAGTGAACTTTTCCTCAGGGGTCAGTTTTGGTTAGAGATGTTCCGATACCATTTTTCCCCTCCCGATACCGATTCCGATACTTGGGCTCAGGGTATCGGCCGATACCGAGTACCATATATATATATATATATATATATATACACACACACACATACATATATATATATATACACACATACACATATAGCATTTCTTTTTTTAAGTAAAATACTACTAGCCCTGTGTAACGGGTTCGACCCTAAGTGCACGGGCGACACCATGAAACACAGACACGAGGCGAGGTCTTACAGGGAAAAGGATAATTTATTTAGAAAAATGGGGAAGGAAAGGGTTAAAGGCTCTCTGCGGTTTTTTTCCGCTTCGGCGGCAGGGATGCGAAGGCGGGCTCTACGCGAAAGTGAAGGTGCCGCGGGAGCTCGCGCAGCTCGTTCACGCGCTCCTCTCGCGGAGATTAAAGGCGCCCCCCTTTTTAAAGTCTCTGGGGCGCATCACATCGCCCCGCTCTTGTGCCACTGTCTCTCATAAAATCCACCGCGTCGCAAAGTCCAGCTTCCCAACAGTCAGACCCCGAGCTACACTCCCCGCTGTGTTTTATAGCGCCGGGATCATTAGCGGCGATAGCTCATGGGCCGTTGCCTAATTCTGTGGCCCTGCTCCTTCACATACCTAAAGAGGGGGGAGGCCGCCTAACTAGTGAGCGAGGAGCGATATCAATTTGGACGCACGCCCATCACAGGCGCACGCCGTGACACTCTGTAAGTAAGCTAAGCTACTGTAGCAAAGTTAGCGGGCATAAATAGGTTATGTTTAGGGAAATAGTATCGGATCGGTACGTGGACTCAAATACTCGCCGATTCCGATGCCAGATTTTTTTTGTGGTATCGGCAGCATTTCCGATACCAGGATCGGAATCGGAACAACCCTAGTTTTGGTCTTTCTTTCCTGGGATGGTCTTCATGAGAGCCAGCTTCATTATGGTGCTTGACACTTGACAATACGGTTCTTGCAAGAACTACTCCAGAACAGCTGACCTTCATGTATTAAAATAACACCTGACTGTTGCTGTTACATAATTACACCTAATTCCAAGTTTTGAAATCTCCAGTATTGTTGTCGAAAGTAGAAAATAGATCACTAAACAAAGAAATCTGCAAAGGACCCCAAATTTTGGAGCGGTAGTGTACAGTACTGTAATACACTGCCTTCTTTAAATCAGGTCTAAAGACTGGGTCATTCGTGTGATTTGGACTGTAAATAAAGTTTTAGAAAAAGGTTTACTCATTTGAATACATAATTTTTTTTTTACACCCTTTTCGAACTCCTGCCCTCAGCTGCAGCTGGACTTGATATACTGTATTAGTCCTAAAGTGAATGAGTAATTTTCTTAGCATTACAGTGAGAGACCCAGAAAACTTTCACACAAATGGGGGAAAAAAAAACAACAACCTTCAGACCAGATATGTGGGATTTTCACACCATTGTACCAGACACATATTTCACATACAGTGCTACAGTATGCACACATCTTAAGCATCCGTCGATCCTTTATACATTTCATCTTAAATGTTTGTTTTCTTCATCCATATTTTTCAAAGGGGGGAAAAAAACTTGCATTACTTTATTTATTTATTTTACATGTGCACATGTTAAATGTGTACATACTGTACATGTTTTTCCTTATATTTTACATATTACTGTTAAGAAGATGGGCGGCGCGGTGGTGTAGTGGTTAGCACTGTCGCCTTGCACCTCCAGGGTCTGGGTTCGATTCCCCGGCCAGGCTCGATTCCCGTCTCTGTGTGCATGGAGTTTGCATGTTCTCCCCGTGCTTGGTGGGTTTCCTCCGGGTACTCCGGTTTCCTCCCACAGTCCAAAGATATGCAGATTAGGCTAATTGGCGTTCCCAAAATTGACCATAGTGTGTGAATGAGTGTGTGAATGTGCGTATGTGTGTGTGCCCTGCGATGGACTGGCACCCTGTCCAGGGTGTACCCCGCCTAGTGCCCTAAGCCTCCTGGGATAGGCTCCAGGTCCCCCGCGACCCTGAATAGAGGATAAAGTGGTACAGAAGATGAATGAATGAATGTTAAGAGATGAATGAATGAATGTTAAGAAGCCAAAAAAAAAAGATTCCTAGCCATGGACTTACAGACCCAAGGATTACTGCATACCTACTCAGTGAAAAAGATATGAAGTGAGCATTAAAAAAAAAAGCTAATCTGCTGACTAAAAACATGTACTATATATATACATATATATATATATATATATATGTACTATATTATGTTCTCAAATGTCTTTTAGCTACCATAAGCTGATAAATAACCAATATGAACAGCACCGAGAGGTGGAAAATCTGCTCAGGTGTCTGCTGCCTGGTTTGCAAGGAAAATGTGAGGTTTGGATGCTTTGATAAGTGGTCACTACACTTGATGTGTGGACAAGCCCCTTCATGCACATGTACAGTAGAATCACTGGGCAGTACGAGTCTAAAATCTGCAGTTGTTGATCAGTGGTTCGCATGAACACTGGTCACGGAGGAATGTCTGGGTCTGTGTGTGTGATGAGGTTTGGCTCCGTCTGTATAGTATATATTTCGAGGAAAAGAACCACGATCAAGATCTATGTGGAAAATAGTGCCAAAAACTCTTTTCACACAGCTACAGTACAGACATGCACAAAAAAAAAACTTCGGAACATCACACACACCAGGGTGTCCGCTAGCCCTGCAAACAATGCCACAGCCGGATCCCCTTCCCCTGTCCAGCCCCGCCTTCCTGTGTCATAAAAACAAAACATTCCCCATTTCTGAACACACACACACACTTTTATACTCAATCAACAGGGAAACAGTGAGACAGTGTGTTCACCTGAAATAAAACTACAGTACAAGCTCAAATAAAAGAAACCTCATTCATAACGTGTTTGGCACAGAAGCAGAAAGAGGCAAAGAGGAAGATGCACAAGTGAGAACGCTGACACACAGCAAGCGCAGCATGTGTACCTTTCAGAATAGCGATCTCATGTTGGATGGACCTGACGTATGCCATACTGTAGCTGCAGGTAAAGTTGGATGTCTCCAGTAAGTCCCCTGCAGTCTACGCTACTTCTTTCACCTTCTCTCACCGACTCTGTATATCTCACAGTGATCCTGTGCAGCTGCACTCCTCTCTCACCCCGGCTGTGTGCTCCAAGCTCTTCAGATCAACGGTCTACTTGCCCTCAATACTTCTTGTCCTTGCTCACAGACTCATGTCCTGAGTCTCACTTGCTCATGCTTTAATTTGGGTTATGTGCCCCTCCCTCTCCTTCATCCTCCACTTCACAGAGCCGGCATCCACCCGGCGTTCACATCCTGTCTGAACCAATCACAGTCCTTACATTCTCTTCACAGTCCTTGTACTACAATGAAATTATTGCTTATAAACTATGAAGAAATTCGCTCATTTAAACAAAGCACTGTCTACCTGAAAAAGAGAATTAAATTGCTTAATAAGGGAAAATAAAACTTTATTATAAGGCCTTTATTTCTATACATCTATAAAGAACACACAGAGAATGATATCTGTATCTACTTTATACGGGATATACGTTCTCAATTTTAGAAAATGTTTGCTCTGTAATGTGAACACTGAGCTTACAGTAGCTCCGCCTCCATGTATAAGACTGTTGACAGTAGCGTTGCCTGGCAACCTCACGCTCTATGTGGTGTAAAGGCTGTGCTCAAACACAAAACACTATTTTTAAGCTTCTTTGGTCTAAAGGTGGTTTAAACACTGTGAGGTCCACAATCTGGTCACATCATACCCTAGAAATGTGGGGCACCCAAATAGCTGGTTACTACCTTGTAAACTCAGCAGAAAGCAGAGTTGAAACGGCAACAAGTTAATGCGATGCTAAACTATTTGTATTTGCATGGATTTTGTCATTTCTTTTTAAGATATGTACTGCACTTAAAATTGGTCCCTAGAAAAACATCAATTACTAGATTCATAATTCGCAAATCTTTTTAGAAATTGGTCAGGAATAAATACATTGAAGTGAAATGCTTTTACTGTCAAGGGGCTGCCACAATCAGATCATCATATACATTTACATTTAGGCATTTGGCAGACGCTCTTATCCAGAGCGACTTACATTTTTATCTCATTACACATCTGAGCAGTTGAGGGTTAAGGGCCTTGCTCAAGGGCCCAACAGTGGCAACTTGGTGGTTGTGGGGTTTGAACCTGGGATCTTCCGAACCGTAGTCCAATGCCTTAACCACTGAGCTACACCTGGCCCTATTATCTGGCCCTGAATCATATTCATGCCTAATCTTAATCCTAACCCTAAATCGCCTAAGACCTGATAAAATGCTCCCATTTTATCAGGTCTTAGGCGCAGCAGTAATAATGTCCTGCGTCCAGTGGCTGGGATCGGGGACTGGCTGGGGATCATGGCAAGCGAGAAGCCTACCACTGAGCGACCAACACCCGAAAATGCAAATATTTTGGTAATTGATTAAAATAATGCCCCTTTAAATGAGCGATATCATTGCCAATGAAGGATTAGCAAACAAACAGATCCTGCACTTTTTCATTATGTTTATGCACAACAAACACTTACTGTAAATCATCAAACTTTTTTATAATTTTTTTTTTTACTTTTTTATTGATTGACTTACTGTATAGTCGAAAATTATAAGATAAAATTGCCTTTAGTGTGCAGGTGAGGTGACGAGTACAATCGAGACGCCTGGAGCGTTAATACGAGATAGAGCTGAAAATGATGTGCTGCTAAACATCACAACCAGATAGAACCGTATATGAACAGCTGAGAAATACAACATGCACACGTACTGTAACAAACAGAACATACTTTTAATCTGGCATACACGTAACTCATCCCATAACCTCATACTCCAGTACACCTATACCGAATGGCAACTACGCTAATTCTCCCCATCTGTTCTGTATTTCTCTACCCATCCCGAGGCATCTGGAGATTGTGCCAGCTTCAGTAGACAAAGGCCGACCCTGCGAGGTTCCTGAGGCGTCCAGAGAAGGACCAGCTCCAGCTGAATTCTGCTTCATGATAGTTGGAGCTACACATGCTGCTCCTGTGCTTCCAGTGATCCAGACCTCATCTGCCCTCTGCACCTACTGACTCGTCCCTATGCTGAACTGGTCTTCATGTCAATTTAAATAATTTTCTGTCATATTGCACTTTCACCTGCAAAACACACAAGATGTTATATCATTTCTATCTGTTATCACCCAGATGAGGATGTGTTCCCTGTTGAGTCTGGTTCCTCTCAAGGTTTCTTCCTAATGCCATCTCAGGGGGTTTTTCCTTGCCACCGTCGCCGTCACCCTTGGCTTGCTCATCAGAGACATTTCATTCATTCATCTCATTATTATTATCTGCACATTTTTCTCACACATACACACTTCCAAATATTTTCTTTTCTAACAAAATCTTTTTCATTTTTTGTGAAGCTGCTTTGAGACAATGACCATTGTTATAAGCACTATATAAATATAATTGAATTGAATTGAACATTCTATGAATAAACAAGGTTTTATGACTGATAAATTTAGACAGTATTTGAACAAATGAAAGTTACAAGGATCACAAACTGTAAATGTACGAATGTCACTAGTTTATACTGTTCTGTTGTTTTTTTCACAAGTGAGCACATCTGTACTGTAAGTGCTCTACCAGCTCCCATGTATGACCTTTTTATGCACATCTGTTAAGAGCTGGTGACCGCTATCTCACACACATTGCATTAATTCAATTCAATTCAATTCAATTTTATTTATATAGCGCTTTTAACAATGGTCATTGTCTCAAAGCAGCTTCACAGAAATTAAGGAAATTTAACAAACACACAAAAAAAAAAAAAAAAAAAAATTTTTATATATATATATATATATATATATATATATATATATATATATATATATATATATTATATATAGAATAATTATATATAAAATAATAAATCAATAAATAAAATTATAATAGAAAATAAATAAATAAAAACAAATAATAATAATAATTATAGAAAAGAAAATAATTGGAAGTGTGGATGTGTGAGAAAAATGTGCAGATAATAATAATGAGACGAATGAATGAAATGTCTCTGATGAGCAAGCCAAGGGTGACGGCGACGGTGGCAAGGAAAAACTCCCTGAGATGGCATTAAGAAGAAACCTTGAGAGGAACCAGACTCAACAGGGAACACATCCTCATTTGGGCGATAACAGATAGAAATGATATAACATCTTGTGTGTTGTGCAGGTGAAAATTCAATATGACAGAAATTATTTAAATTGACATGAAGACCAGTTCAGCATAGGGACGAGTCAGTAGGTGCAGAGGGCAGATGAGGTCTGGATCACTGGAAGCACAGGAGCAGCATGTGTAGCTCCAACCATCATAAAGCTGAATCCAGCTGGAGCTGGTCCTTCTCTGGATGCCTCAGGAACCTCGCAGGGTCGGCCTTTGTCTACTGAAGCTGGCAAAATCTCCCGATGCCTCGGGATGGGTAGAGAAATACAGAACAGATGGGGAGAATTAGCGTAGTTGCCATTCGGTATAGGTGTACTGGAGTATGAGATTATGGGATGAGTTATATGCCAGATTAAAAAGATGCGTCTTGAGTCTACTTTTGAACTGAGAAACCGTGTCTGCTCCCCGAACACTGTCTGGAAGGCTATTCCAAAGCTTCGGAGCTAAATATGAAAAAGCCCTACCCCCTTTTGTAGATTTTGAAATTCTGGGAACTACCAGGAGTCCGGAGTTTTGTGATCTTAAGGCGCGTGGTGGATTGTAGCGTATCAGAAGACTGGTTAGGTATGTGGGAGCTAAACCATTTAAGGCCTTGTATGTAAGTAATACTATTTTGTAATTTATTCTAAACTGAACAGGTAGCCAGTGCAGGGATGATAATATTGGGGTTATATGATCATATTTTCTGGATCTAGTGAGAACCCTGGCAGCTGCATTTTGGATTAACTGAAGCTTGTTTATTGAGGATGCAGGACAACCACCTAGTAATGCATTACAATAGTCCAGTCTGGAGGTCATGAATGCATGAACTAGTTTTTCTGCATCAGATACGGATAAGATGTTCCTAAGTTTAGCAATATTTCGAAGATGGAAAAAGGCTGTTTTTGTGATATTTGAAATGTGATTACCTCGGGTCATCTTTCTCTCTCTCTCTTTCCTGTCTCAACACAAACATTACTCATGTCTGAATTTAGTACTAATTCATAGATGGATGACTTTTGTTATTAGTTTTATAGTAATATATATATAAAATTATGAACACGCACACACACACAGGTGAGTAAAGAATTATCCACACGCCTGGTGTATTAAAACTTCTGCCTCCCTAGTCACTGCAGTGGTGAGAATGTGTTACATTAGTTCATTTGTACTGTAACTGCAGTGCGAGCAAAAATGGAGGCATCACCTATGTCTACTTGAGGGTGTTGCTGGTGCCAAACCAATTCACTTGAAGAGCATACTGTATACAGAAGCGATCAAATACCCGGCAAACTAAATTTGGACCGATACTCTAAAGGAGGGGAAATTTTCTTAAAGAGAATCATTACTGGCGACGGGATCATCACTACGAGACTGAGAGTTTGGGACGGAAACATCCTCCATCACCAAGAAAAAGTTCAAAAGTCGACCATCTTCTAAAAAATCTATGCACCAGTATTGGAATATTGTCCGAAAAAAAGATTACTCATTACAGCGAGATGCCTGTTGAAGAGCTGAATCCTAAACTTCGCTATCCAAGGGCGTAAACATTTTTTTAATGAGGGAATACGAGTGCTTGGTGACAGATGGACAAAGTGTATTGAAAAGCAGGAAGATCATGTCTAAAAATGATGTATTTATCTTTCTCTAAAATGCTATTAAAACAAATTCTACAGCCAGAGTGTGGATCATTTTTGACTCACCTTTGTATACATCCTCTATACAGTACGTTTCCACATTTAGATTTCCTAGACGCCTGAAACTTGCCCGCTACATTACGTACCATGAACCCTTTGTTTTGTCATGACCCCAATGCTGATGAGGCAGGAAGGTGAAATGCCTGGAGGACAACAGAAACCTCACCCATGTTCTTAGACTCTGGGTGTTAGATGTCACGGTCCACTGCTGTTTAATAGCTCTGTTGTAGATGTCCAGACCAGCATTCCATCAGTCTGAGCTCAATCTATCCCACAAAGCTTTAGGGATGTCATGCCAGCTTACACTAGACAACAGATCCCGTGACCACCCTGCTGAGATACAGTGCAGGAATGGGAAAAAATACTGGAAAGATTTGAACTTCACACACTAAGAACTTTGTTTCAGCATTGTTTTAGATTTTGCCGGGAAGCAAATGTCCCCACAAGGACAGAAATAGCGGACAGCTGGTTTTAGCTGGTTATAACCTCTCTTTATAACAACTGCAGCTTTTGTTTAAAAATAAAGCAAACCATCCAAAAAAAAAATCTAAAAAGGTTTAATGTGGACACTGAGGTTAGGGTTAGGGTTCGGGACAGTCATAGCATTAATCAGCTGCAATAATAATGCCAGTGGAAGGTCCTCACACGGACTGCAAGAAAAACATTAATGTGTCGGCGGAGACATTTGCCAGGGGTTATCGCTCATTGTTCTTTAGTGTCCTCAGCCGTTGTTATAGTTGTTCCAAGTACTACAGCACATGACTACATGCCCTCCACAAGCATGAGGGGTGTTCAAGTCAAACAGGGACTTGTGCTGAATAACAGAACACGGTTATAAGAGCAAAACCTCCACTAGAGCTTGGATATCATCAAGGTAGAAGATTTACTCAGTAGGCTGGAGCCATGATCGGACCGGAACTCCATTAATGGATCAAACATGTGGAAATGGCTTGGAGCATGGGTTAGGACTGTACAGGGGATGAGGCAAGAACTCCTGTAACGTGCAAGTGGTGTTCGTGAATGATTGTGTGTACAGTTCCCACCGACAGATGCATTTCATTCACAAGTTGGCACAAGTTATCTGTTGTTTTTCAAGGATCAGAGGTTCTGCTTGCTCAATGTCCATGGGAATGTTGCAGGGGGCTCTGAGCCACATCGGCTGGCATTGTCATTCACTGATGTACTGTATGGCCTTTAAAACGTTTGCACCATTCAAATGTTCTACTGTGGCTAAGAGTCTCATTATTACAGTATATTGGCCTTGAAGTCTTCAGTATCACTCTTTCCTGACAACATGCTGTTCCATGCTTGCACTAACTCGGTTGAACGCCATTTTGCTTAACACTGTTTGTGCTGCCTAACACCTAAGTGCCACCATGCGGTAATCTGAGACATTTCACCTAACGGCATTACTAAAAGGATGAGCTCTGACCTCTTCTCCGTCTCGTTAGCAGAAAAGTCCCTGATTCACTTGAACACCCCTCGTTTATTCATTACTTTTCTAAAGTAATGTAAACTTTGTGTAATTTAATTAAGTCAAATTCTGGAATTAGAAAATTACATACAGTATCTTCACTGATTATACACACGCACTCCATCTTATTTATTACTGTTCTTCACTTTGAAAATACTACTACTACTACTAATAATAATAATATTGCCGTATAATAATTCTCTCTAGCTTCTTATGCATGAAAGATCAAAATGACCTTTCTCTTTATTAATAATTTAATAATAGGTGGGGTGGGGGGGGGGGGTCTCATTATGTGATTATTCAAAATTCTCAAACGTCATAAATTCATAAACTGTACACTCACATACGCTTAGGGACCTGAGTTAGGATTGATTTCTCGAGCCACTGAAGGAAAACCAAAAATAATTATCAACCCTTGCTTCTCAAGAGATTAACTTCAAACTTCATCACAAACCATGAGAAATATCCTAGAGTAATATCACTGTCATGCAGAGAGAAATCCACTAGGGGCTGTGCTTCCCTTGGTTATTTTATTACATTTTGCCATCATGCCAAACTTTGCCAGTGTATGACAACCAAAGAAAACAAGTCAAAACACCAGAAGCAATTACGCCACTTCAGATCCACAGATGCAAATATTCTAGATGTATATCTTGACTAATCAGGCCCGCAGGCAGATCCGGAGCTTATCCTAGAAACACAGAGAGAGAGAGCGAGAGAGAGAGAGCGAGAGAGAGAGAGAGAGGCAGGGATACTCATTTAAAGGGATATCAATCCAATCCATCTCAGGGCACCACTCATTTACACTAAACACTATTTAGACTTCATTCATAACAACCAGCATAACTTTGCATGGTATGAGTGAAATCGAGAACTGGAGGACACCCACAAGGACACAAAATATCCTGACCGTAACCTGAGCTCATGATCGAATCAGGACCTTGAAGTAATGCGACCCTTACAACTAGACAACGTCAGGAATCGATGAATAGGATATCCATGTTTTAATAATAATTATTACAGTATATATTATAACACATATATAGAAAGTACAGTGCTACATTTCATTCATAAAACAACAATAAGCCACAATTACACAATTGAATTCAGAACTCAGCTTTATCAATGTAAATTTGATAACACAACAGATTCTCATTTCATTCAGGGTAAAAAAAAGACACACACATATACAAGTGTACATGTCTTCTCAGAGGACATATGCATGCAGACATGTGCACATTTCACTCCAGACATTAAAACTCTTGCTCATTGACTGTGACACTCTTGCATGATGAGGACATCTCGGTTTTACAACTGGACCACACATGAAGATGGTTTTATCTAAAGCCCCATTCGCATAGCCAGTTCGGCACAGGAATACAAGCACCATCGTTGTGTCGTAGCGTCCCGTGTGAACAGAACGGAGGTGGAATCAGGCTGTTGATGATGCATGTTCAATCCAGGTACGGAGGTAGTGACAGGCGCAAGAAAAGGGATCGAGGAACCCCAACGCGGACCCCAACTGGGGTCTGATGTTTTGAGATGTGTGATATACTGTACTGTCCAGAGCAAATCTACCCACTGCACTTAATTAGTGCTAAATCTGTAGAGCAGAAAGAACGTTGAACTAAAGGATCAGCTGAGATTGAGACTGAGGAATAGTGCCAGGCTTTTATTTATTGGGTGGCATTAAAAATTAAGTGTTTTAATGCATGAGACAGCATGAGACTCATCCTAGCATTAAAATGAGTGTAAGTGAGATGCGGAAAAAAGTGTCTACTCTGTTGATATAAATTACGAAATTATATAATACTAATTAACTCTCTCACTTTCAGTAACAGCTTAAACCCGGTCAAAGGCGAGATGTAATCCAGGCTCGATCACAGTAGCACAGGAAACGAGTTGGGGAGAATGCCAGTGCATTATAGGGTACTGTACCATTCACAGCCTTATTCACATCTACGGGCAGTTTAACCAGGCAGAGTCATCGAACTTGTTTTCGAACTGTAGGACGAAACCCCATGAACAGGAGAAATCTCTTGTATGATACTTTTGTTCTTCTTTAGGAAATGGCTTACTTCCTCAGGATAATTATACAATGTTTGTTTACAGGAATTAGAAAATCTCAGTATGTCTGGTCTGAAGGATAGACTCTAAGAATGAAAGAGGATTCTTAGTTTCAAAGCTAAGAATCCTCCTAAAGGAGGTAAAGAAATTCAGTCACTCTAATTGATAAAGAAATGAATAATAGCATTCTATCCTCTGTTGTAGCACTATTTGTGTTAATAATTTACCATTCTTTCTATGGGAAAAAAAAAAAACTTATGTGTACAGTAAAAACAGAATCAGTCAAAAGTTTGCACATGCCTTTTGATTCGTTGAGTCGTTTATCCTAATCTTTTTATTACTAAACAAAATGATACTGAACTAGGGCTGGGCCGATAAACGATATCATATCGAATCGCGATTTATTTGATTTTAAAAACGATGAAAAGCTCTAGACCTTTTTTTGCTCGATATGGATTCATCTAAGAGCCAATCACACAATAGAACAATATGACAACAACCAATCAGCGTGCAGCTTGCGCGTGCCGTGCAGGTCAAAGTTAGTTTCCTACCGCACTTTGCGAAGCAAACTTGACACCAGGACGAAAAAAAAAAAAAAAAAAAAAAAAGTGGAAGCAGCGACGAAAGTGAATCTAACCTCGAGTTATTATCCAAAGGTGTTGAAATTGTCGACAAAAAAGGTAGCACGAACTCCGTTATATGAACGCATCACCCACATGACCACACTGAGAGCATGAAAATGCGGGCCGATGCTACTCCGTCAACTAGCAGTGCTAGCAGTGGGGCTGTACCAAAGCGGATATCCATCGTGTCGTCTTTCGTGGCCATTAAAAGGAGCAAGGATATAACCAGGGCCGTTTCTAACAATCTAGCCAAAGATATGATGCCCCTAAGCACACGAGGCTGAAGTTTAGCTCCTTATTCGCAGCTTCCGATTCGTTTGGCTCCTTATTACGCAGCGTCTCATTCTGCGGCTGAAGTTTAGCTCCTTATTCGCCGGGAGTGTTCACGTTGGCAAAAGCTGCGCAGTTTATCAATAAAACGTAATTTAAGCATGCTGGGTGATTAAGCTCACAGATCTAGGAAAAGTCATGAAAGGAGGGTCCTGGATTTTGATCGAGTGTGAAGTTTTTTTGTTTTTTTTTCCCCTTGCGGTCAGATGACCGCTGCTCGGCGCTTCTAGTGTTAAACCATTCTGGCCAAGCAAATATGAACTATACAACACCTAGCAGGTACCCAACTATATAGTAAAAGTGAAATTGTCCTGGCCCAGATTGATAGCTGCATAATTCATTCCATTTTTGTTGTCATTGCATGTTTAAGCCATTATGTCAGTTTATTGGGGTCGTGTGAAATAGCCTTCATTTAACTCTGAATTGTGGGATAAAAAGACAGTCCTAGTGTGTGTGGTGTAAATGTTGTTTCTCATTATTGTTTAAAAATCTCAAAACATGTTAATAAACTATACTTTAAAATGTAATTTAATTAACCCTTTAATTTTTGTGGCTTCAGTCATTGTTGGGATTCTCTTTTAAAGCTGGCAGCATTAACAGCTTATATCGAAATATATATCGTTATCGTTCAATATGCAGAAAAATTATCGAGATTACTTTTTTGCCATATCGCCTACTAAGCTACTGTAAAAGACCCGACCATACAAAATGCCTTGAAACCAAATGTGTATTTGAATGCAAATGTAATCAACCTTGCAGGCATTCTTATTCCTTATTCTCGTACAGCAGCCACAGGATGCATCATTCAACACACAAAGGCCATATAATTTCAGGCAAGTGCATCGCATGGATATGCTTATTGTTGTGGAATAAAAATAACAGGATACTAATCAGTTTTTACTCACGGTTATTAAACAGTTCAGACCAGAATGATGACAACTCTTTCTCTAATAACTTCCTCATTCAAGTTTTTGCATGAACTTCAGCACAGATAGAGGTCAAACTACAGTATGGCTACTATTAGAAGTGCCAAATTAGCAGATCCTGTAGGACCAAGCAGAAAATATAAACATACTGTATGTGATTGCAAAGCAGTAATTTGACACAACCTCAACCAAGAGCAGGGACAATACCATGGTAGCCGGTCAGCAGTTTTTACAAGCCTACTATAAAGTACAACTTACAGTACAGTCAATCAGACTGTGTCCTTATCTCACAAGTGGATAAGCAGCAACAATTTGGATTTTGGGTTTATGCTTAGTTGTTTTGCAATCGACTAGCAAAAAGCCCTGATAACCTCAGAATCATGAGCACAAGTCATTTCAATAATCTGAGCCAGGGAGATAGGTAATCACATTCTTCAGATCTAAATATGAACAATTCTCCTTATACACCGAATATATTAACGCCCTGATTCAATTAAATGGAAAGAAACAGCTATGCATTTCACATGGCTTAGGTCACTACAAATCAGGTCATTTTGACCGGTGACCTTTATCCCACTGAAACATGTCTATCCTGATGGAATTTATCTCTTCCAGGATAAAAATACCCCATACACAAGGCACAAGTAATTGAATATAATTATGGAATATACAGTATGGAAACCATAAAATATGGCCATCACATCAACCAGATCCGCACACTTATAAACATCAAAAGAGAACAGGCCTTGTTCACACGGGCGTTAAAATCCACCGTTCTCCTGCCGTTCGTAGCGTCCGGTGAGCGCGGATGAAGCGCCGAGGGTTTTCTACACATAGGAGTCAATGACGGTGTTCACACGGGGTTTGGTGACGTGAGTTTGTCCGGCTGCGCGTTTATACGGTGTTAAAAAAAAACGTTGCATGCAGCTTTTTCTTGGCGTTCAAATCCCAACGAACGCAAGGAAACCGCGTCTAGTTCGTTTTCTCCGCGTCCATTTTACGCTTCGGAGGACCGGATACAGTATATCCCATGATCCTACATGCTGTACATAGGGAAATGCGGATAAAAGGGAAAAATAAAATGCTTAAAAAATAAAACTTGCGAGGAAATGTTTCTTCGCATTTCTTCATAAACCACAAAAAACTCCCTTTAATCCGACGTTGTGCAGTCAGAGGGTGAACCCAGTAGCGGCGGCGATTTTTTTCTCTCCCTACGTCGCCGTATTATTTAAAAAAATATTTTTATATATTAAATAAAAATATAATAATTTAATTAGAATTTTGAAAACAATAAGATTTATGTCTAATATAGCAACATGGTCCATATTAAAAGGAGGCACCTCAAATAAAATGACAAGGGCTTTCATATCCAGTTCCTGACACACTGCCCCCTACAGGTTAAACACACAAACTACAATTTGGGCTGCATGCGGTCGTTAGACCGAGACAAACGAACGCCAGTGTAGAAGTCAATCGAGCGGCACTACAAAACGCAAAATAAACGTATAGGACGTTCTGAGCTCGTTCGTTTATCCAAAAATTTAACACCCGTGCGATAATAAAACACTTTTGTTTTAGGTTTACCCTTTAATTTGTTTGGTACATAGCTCCGAATAAGAAAGCAGCCTATATCCAGTTCTCTTTCCCACTGATGATCCAGTCTGTACAGTATATAGGGGATTTGAAGCGGCAAATAAAGCAACCAATCAGAAGTAATAACTGAATAGCCATGTACTGTACTGTATAAGTGCCCGAACTAAGTCTCTCATTAACAGTTTGTTTTCTTGGAGCAGAAGCTGAGCAGTATGACTTGTCAATCAGGTTGCTGATGTCATAACATTGCAAGCGAACTCTGACCTCATTCTACCAGCTCGAGTGAAAAAGACAGAGCTCAGAGCTGTTAACAGAGCAGAATGTAACAACAGGCAAGTGAAAGTCTCAAGACTGGACTTCTGGGAATAAACTTTGTGCATGATGTCTGCAGGCTTGTGTGATGTGAAATGTGCTTATTACCAGGAGAACCGTGTGCGTGCGCTGAACAACAGCTGTGGCAGATGACCTGCTGTGACATTCCGGGACGTACGACTCAGTCACACCAGCTCGAATTGTGTGACGTGCCACTCTGCTGCAGTAAGCCACTCTTCTCTGCTTTATCTCCATGTCCTATGCCTCTTTTTACATTTTGGTGAATCACCCATCTGATCCTAATAGGGCAAATTGCAGAATCGGGGCAAGAGTAAATAGCCCTCTGACACAGTTGAATATTATAACAGGAATCTCAGCAGTGTGAGTCCTGAACTAATAAAAGCTAGGGCTGGGACTTTCTAGACAGCTCATATTGTAATTCCAATTCAGGATGTGACAATGCGGTTCTTATAAAATAATCCTCAGAAAGCTTTTACATAGACACCATGTGAATGGAAACTCGCTCACCCTTGTGAGTTTTACACCATGGCCTGTCGAGTTCAGGGATTCTAGAATGCTTCGTTTGCAGGAAAATGTTTGACTCTGAATTAACTCAACTTATAAGAAGTGAAACTAAAATGTTGTGCATTATGGGAGGTGCGTCACAGATTATTTATACATTTTTTTTGTAAATGCTCCTCGCTAAACTGACCTAGAAAATGCGAACTGACATGATTACAAGGACAGAGCAGTAGAACTGCATAAAAGCTTCGTGCCTTAAGACCAATAAACTCTCTCCACTCATTCCCTATAACGCTTATCCTGTACAGGGTCACAGGAGGTCTGGAGCCTAACGTATGCCAGTGGACTCGAGTACATCCCAGTCCATGGCAGGGCACAAGTATACACACCCACACACACAATGGGCAATTTGGAAATGTCAATTAACCTAATCTTTAGATGTGGGAGGAAACCAGAGTACCCAGAGAAAACCCAGCAAGTATGGGGAGACCACGCACACACACGCCCAATTGAAGGAGTCAAACCCTCAACCATGGAGCTGTGAGACCACGGTGTCGTTCTTTTGACACGTGACTCCCACAGACGCTATGCAGTGCAGTACACTGGAAACGGTATTGAACGATTGTGCTAGTGAGGCTTCGAGTCCTGAGGCGTTCGTTC
This sequence comes from Channallabes apus, assembly GCA_030522415.1. Taxonomy (NCBI): domain Eukaryota; kingdom Metazoa; phylum Chordata; class Actinopteri; order Siluriformes; family Clariidae; genus Channallabes; species Channallabes apus. The sequence continues at coordinate 6,665,714 of CM060104.1, forward strand.
TTTTAACACGTGACTCCTATAGACGCTATGCGGTGCAACAGATTCAAAAGAACGAACGACTCCGACTGCAAGATATGGAGGTGAGCTACTCATTGTGTTTATTATAATAGGTCCTTAGTTGCATAATATTCTCATAACTGGAACTTTAGTCAAAATTTGCGTATGTAGACGTATTGGGGGTATTTTTATTGAAAACGCAACATTGTAATTTAAGTCTGATCAAAAGAACGAAATGAACGAAATGACTCAAAAAAAAAAAAAAAAAAAAGATTCGTTCATTTTGATGTAACCAAAATGATTCGAACTTCCCGTCACTAGTTGGCAGCTTAAAGGGATCACATGTTAGCATACTGTATGCCCCCCTGGTTCATAGCTAAAGCTGATGTGGGAGTGGCCTAATATGACGAGTTGGAGTGGATTAGGGAGAAAAAAGGACTCTGCATTCTTTATGATCAGATGCATTTTTCTTTGGTTAATTGATTAGCTAAGTTCATTAATATACTAACTATAAACTAAAAACTTAGTACTTACGTTCATATTGAATGTTTTAATTCTCACATTTTTGTGACATTCTTTATTTACATTATCAAAAAACTAAATACAATTATAATGCATCTAAGAATCATCATCTGTAAAATCATCATCTCTCTCTTTCCTCAGGAATTTCCTGAAAAACAGCTAAATTATTTTGAGATGAATAAAATTAAAAAGCTCATTTATCTGGGTTTGTTACAAAGTCCTCTTTATTCCAGTTGAAAGCCTCTTCATATGAATATGCTCAGCTTCCTTTTATTCCATCTCACAAAATGGCATAAGAGCCGTTTCTATTCTCTCACTGCTAAATCAGTCCCACTTGCCCGACCACATTTGAACATTTTCCAAAATGTCATTTAAAGACTTTTAACGTCTTGGACAACTGAAACTCCTCCAGGGGCCAGTGACTGATGCAACACTCGGTAACAGAAATCATTGGCTATGTTTGCATGGAGCTTAATATTCCACTAATAAACAGAATAATAATCCAATAGGGGAAAACATTTACTGTATCATGTGAACCTGTCAATCAGAACAGTCTGATCTAATGCAGAATGCCGAATTTTCAATTAGAATGAGATGAAGCTTTTGAGAACGTGTTTACTAGTTAAATATTAGCCATGTAATCACTTGATCGGAACATTTCTCTCTAATTGGAATGAACGTATTTTTTCTACGCGTGTTTGTCCCACATGAGGGTAACATCATGCGGCTTGACGAGTTTCCGGGCGGGAAAATCTGGATTCCATCCCAGATCATTAAACTCAGCTGAAACAACTCTGTCTCAACCTTGGTTATCTTTCATCCACTGAAAAAGAGGCACGGATTGGATTCCACTATTATATATACTGTAATAAAGCATCTGTCCAATCACAAATCAGACAAGAGGTCTTGTAAGCACGAGTGACACCGAAAGCTAAATTTATCAGAAAAGATGAGAAGCCCATAGTTAGAGGGGGAAAAAATAAATAAAATACTTCGACATGTGGGTGGGTAGGCCACAGGGCCACAGCTGGGAAATGAAGAGGAGGCAATGTTCTGACCAGCAGAGGTGATGATTCCCAACACAGCCCTACTGCTCCATTCCTTCCATATCCACATCCTCAACGTGTGTGTGTGTTTAGAGGTTTACGTGAGAGAGCCAAAGATTGAGGTAAGTGTGTGTGTGTGTGTGTGTGTGTGTGTGTCTGTTGGCCTCCTCGTGTGCACAATAGGCCACACATTCCACTAACGTTTCATGTTAACGTCTTCCAAGCTTGGAACAATCACAGCAGACACAAACCCTCCACCCACAGGCATGCAGGGATGCAATGAAGGAGGCAGGCATCCTCTCACAGACCCTCCTTTGTGCCATTCTGTGTGTCAACATTTAGAGCTTATGTGCTACCTTCTCTGTTTTAACCCAGAACGGTTACACACACACAGATCCTTATGGGAAAACGTCAGGGAATTTCCATTTATCACCTTCTGTGTGCCGGCCTATTTTCAGGCCCTGTGAAATGTGGAAGGAGGGGGAAATGGTTCCAGTAAATTGCAGAACATTGATCTTCAGCCAGGCGGCACAGTGGTGTAGTGGTTAGCACTGTCGCCTCGCACCTCCAGGGTCCGGGTTCGATTCCCGGAGGAGTTTGCATGTTCTCCCCGTGCTGGGTGGGTTTCCTCCGGTTCCTCCCACAGTCCAAAATTAGGCAGGTTAGGCTAATCGGTGTTCCCAAATTGCCCGTTATGTGTGTATGTGTGTGTGCCCTGCGATGGATTGGCAGCCTGTCCAGGATGTACCCTGCCTCGTGCCCTAAGCCTCCTGGGATATGCTCCAGGTCCCTGTGACCCTGAATACAGGATAAAGCGGTATAGAAGATGAGTGAGAGTGAGTGATCTTCAGCTTTACATACAATCAAATAGTTTGTGTGAGTGTTTTCCCTAGACTATTTTATAAAAAATTCAGACTCAACATCTGGAACCATTGACAAACCTTACTGTTCTGCAGATCGAAAGCCCCAGCAGTACCAAGCAGCCAGAGTACTTCATTAATCCCAAAGGGAAATTTTAAAAGTATTCCATCTACAGTATCTAAGGGCAGTGGTGGCTCAGTCGGTTAAGGCTGTGGGTTACTGGGTTACTGATCGGAAGGTTGGGGGTTCGAGCCCCAGTTGCCACTGTTGAGCAAGGCCCTTAACCCGATCTGCTCCAGTGGTGCTGTAAGCTGGCTGACCCTGTGTTCTGACCCCAGTTTCCTAATTGGGATATGCGAAAAATTATTTCACTGTGCTGTAACGTACATTTGACAATATTCTATTCTATATATCTGAGTGTTAATGGTGGAAATGGACAAGCAGCTTCCCGCGGCTAATATTCTGAATCAAAAATGAAAAAGTACAGTACAGCTGGTCAAGCTGGTAAGACACCAAGCTCATTTCAAACTGATCACTGGACTTCAAAAAAAAAAAAAAAAAAAACTGCTCCCATTACTCCCTCTCTTTGGGAGTATGCAATCAATAACACAGTAGCAGCTTATCCTCACACCCCCAGTAAAGGTGGGAATACAGTAAATAGGAAAGAATAGGGGTGTCTTTATAGAAATTCCTAATATGGGTGTTAAAGTCCAGCCACTGTTTCTCCAGTCGTGAGCTTTGGTCTGAACAGTCCAGTCCCACACAGCTGTTTAAGCAACCCATCAGCAAAAAGATGGAAAAATGGGTAGTACATTCCAAAACATGTTCACCATCTGTTTACACATGCACCACTAACCAGGTGTAAACAGGTGCGACCAATTGGAAATTCCACATTTTTTCCTCCAAACATGTTTTTTTTTTTTCTTTTTTCTTTCCCCGCGATGTAGAGAACTTCGGGGCAACACTTACGGGAGGGACATCAGACAATCAGACAATTCTAGCCATTTAACACAATTGCTTATGCTTGGCAATTGAGCCGTATGTTCCAACTGAGAGTTTAAACACATGCAACTCACTTCATACCATAGTATTTGGAAGTTTCATCCTCTGTGGTGTAAAGCTCTAAGATGAGCCACTTGTACTGTAGCTACCCTGGTTGTGCTTCAGCGTTCTCCAATTTAGATTAATCTGAAAACATTAAGTTCACAAGGTGCTGCCCAAAAAACATTATGCACAATATCAATATTTGGGAATCCTAACCTGAATCTACCTTATTGGTGTTTTCACACACTACTGTACTGTATGTACTCCAGCATGGCTTTATACTGTACTATATGTTATACCAACCAGTTTGCCATGTTAGTATTATAGACGTGTTATGATTATAATAATACAAGCTTCATTGTCGGAGTCACACGGGCAATCAAATGTTTAGACAGTAATAATCTGAATAACACTAGTGTACTGGCTAAAAGTGTGCTAAAGGATTTACACGACCATAATAGTTGACAATCGGACTTCCCCAGATCTCAAAATATCTCTTTAACTGGCATCTGACCAAGTCAATGCTATATGGGTATTTTAAAAGCAAAGGTGGGGGGGGGGGGGTGCTAAGCGTCAGAGGAGCTGTGTGGTGAACAGGTCAGAGTGAGGGTGACCCACCACTGAGTCATTTCCTACAGTATATGTACAGTATGAGCTAGATGAGGCCTACATCACCTGCAGCACAAGACTGTACTTGAGAAGGTTGGAGAGACAATGCGAGAGCGAGCAATCACTAAACAGGAGGAGGTTTGGAGTTTAGACAGTTTATCTCGCTCTCCAAAAAAAAAAAAACAGGAAAGGGCCAGTCATTTTGGATTGTAGCTGGGATGTTTAGTTTGTGACTGATGTTATGATCACATCACATAAAATGGAGCCCATGAGAGTCGGACTGTGGTACGTACTGTACTGCTACTGATGTTTATCGCAACAGCACGACTGTTGTGCCAGTAAAGAATGTTCACCCTTCAAATGTTTTCCATTATCTCCAATCAGTAGCCAAGCATGAACACACACACGCAAAACTGTGAACAATTAAGGAATTTAAACCAAAATCTAGAACTCGGTATACTGTAGGATATACGTTTCTTTTTCACTAGTCTTATGATTATATGCAATACATTAATCAATCAGACTTAGGTTAAGATCTTATAAAGGTCATTATTGAATTCTGAAATCAAAGTTTAACTGGCTATGGACCAGAGCCATCAGACTACACCTAGGGCCGCGCCTCAGGGAAACGACTGCAAGTAAAAAGTTGTTTTTCGGATCAAGCAAAAACCTCATACAAAATGAGACATCATCTTTGCGTCCTTAAGGCATGAACCCGGTCACATTTGGAAAAGCATGATGAATTTGGTTTCACAAATTTGCTCATTTGCTGTAATTTAACAGTTGGCCTGAATTCTTTGTTTTCTTGTTCCTTATGTCAAATTCAAGCGAAGACTGCCTGTTACATCTGATTATAATTATTTACTAGCAACTAGGAAACTGTTATGTCTACAACCAGCAAACTGAGACAGAATGGACTTTTTACACCATACTGTACTTCTATTGTCATCCGTAGTGAGTGAGTGAGTGCGTTAGTGCGTACAGTATGCTTGTGCCCTGCTATGGACCACCACCCTGTCCAGCGAGTACACCGCTTTGTGCCCCAAGTGCACTGGGACAGGCTCCAGGCCTGAACAGGATAAGTCATACTGTATAAAGAAATATATAATGTATATTAAAATATAAAAAGTAATAACCATAAGCAGTGTACCCACATACAGTCAAATATACAACCTAAAACAAACTTTAAAACCTGTGCTATAGAACAGGTGTAAGTCTGGTCCTGAGTCAGGGATCTGATTAAAACTCAGCCACACTGACTGGTCTAGTCCTGAGACATACTGTACAGTATGTACTAATTAAAATCCAATGTGACCATGTGTGGAGCGACGTGGATGAACTTTTAAAAAAAAAAAAAAAATGAGAAAGCCATCTCATGCAAAAAATATTGAGAGATAGAACATGAAATGGATCAAAGGGAAGACAAAAAGACAGTTGCTGCATACAGTAGATACTGATGAAGACAAATACAAGATTGGATGAGAGAAACAGAAACAGACTGCCAGAGAGGGCCGGCTCATCAGCGGTGTGCCTTAATAAGGAAAACCGGTAGCATCTGTAAAAGGCAAGAGAGAAATGAAAGAGAGAAAAGAATCCCTCTAATGTAAACTCTTTATATCCTATTTTATCAGCCCCACTAACACACCTTACAAACACGCACACCATCCTATACTATAGCAATTTAGCACAGGCTTTGTTGTCTGGTGAAAACAAAAGTGGAACGATATTTATAGAGACGACTAACACTTTCTCTTCCCCAGTACTGGATATTGAACCACACCCAGAACAGCAGATATCTATATATATCTATATCTATATATATATATATATATATATATATATATATACACACACATACAGGTAAAGCTACAGAGAGAGAGACAGATTTATTCCACTATGCAATACAAGATAAGCTAATTTGCCTTCTACACCATAACCTTGTCAACTATTTGTTTATCTAGTTCTGTGTATATTCCACAGCATAAGGACTATATTAGGACAATAAGATAAGCATGTGACTTAAAAAGTTGTGAGAGTTCAATCAAACAGGTTAGGCTGTAGTCACTACAATGGTGAGCTGAACAGGGTTATGGCCATTTAGTAATAAACGCTGACATTACATTAGGACGCCTTACAAACCTACAGTAAATATTAAAATCAGATAAAACTCTAGCTTGTATACTGTATTAAAATAGTTTGTCATAGTAAAACACATAGTCCAGCACTTTTCAGACCTTTCCCCATCTGTACCACATCTGGACATACAGTACAGTACCATACACTGCGTTGCCTTCGGTAGCCTATGAGGGATTACAGCAAACAATAATTGCCCTTTTTCTTAATTACAACTTACGTACAGCACAACGAAACGGCAAGGAAAGTGGTGAAAATATCTATAAAGATGTATGCAATGTACTGTACTGTATGTTACTTTGAAAACTATCCAATGTTTCCCATCCAAGGTACTTACCAATCTTATAATTCATCCTTCTAGTGATGGGACAACAGTATCAGCGGAATGAATCTGTGCTTTTCTCATCAACATACAGTATAGCACCTGTGTTTGTCTGGTCACACATGGGTACTCATGGAAGATGATCTCAAGGAATGTGTACATGACTTTTGACCGTGTTGGGAAGTTGGATAAAACTACACGGCAATGCTTACTCATTTGTCTTATTTTAAAATGTTTATAGTTCATAGTTTGAAATTTGTGCTATTACTGTACAGTAAGTCTGAATTTGAAATCTGATTACAAGCAAGAATAGAGTATTTATTCACATATGTGCTACAGATGTGGAAGATAAAGCCTACAGTAGGTCAAGGAAATACTGGAGTATCAGTTTAATTGTTTTAATTAATTACAGAACTCCGTGCTAGCTCAGCGGCTTGCACAGTGATGTAAAATCCATCACCGCAAATAGAAAGCTCATCGATTAATACTGCATGGCAATATATACTGTACGGATGACAGAAACAGTCCCAGTCTGTTAAATGACAGAAACAGTCCTAACATGATAAACTACAGATATGATGATGTAAATCTCAGCTGTCCTTAGTCTGTAAATCTGTCCTGCTCCTGCTGTGGACAACAAATTTAGTGGTCAACCAAAGGCGTTCGTTGAAATGACGCTCTCCGGATAAAATGTTTCAAAGCCTTTCCCCCTATAACAGCACCATCATTTAGGCCGCAGCTGATGCCGTGCCGCATTTCAGTAAGAAACACTCAGGTAAATCCCGAACCTTCCAGACCTATTTCTGAGAGCTGGAGACAGTCTGCCAGGCAGCATGTGTGCCAATCAATAAAGCCCTAAGCACCCGGCAGCCTGAGCACAACCACGTGTACTCATCACAAACACACACACACACACACAAACACACCTGTCATCACCAGTCCCTCCTTCCTACTGTCTGTTCTCTTTACCTTTGTATTTCTCTCTGACGTTCTCGTACGCTTGAATGAAGTCCTGCTCGTCTGCATTCGGCGGGAGGCAGATGGGTTCATACATAGCCATGGCCAAGGATCTCTCAGTCTCGTCCTACTCTCTTTCTTCCCCTCTTACGCTGGTGGATGTGTGCCTGTGTGTGAGTGTGTCTGAGTCTGGGTCAGCACAGTTCCTCTGGCTGCCGAATGCGCTCTAAACTTCATGCCCAAAGCAGAAGCAGCCACACCCCCAGCCTTCCACCCTGGGCTGTGAAACAGCATAGACTGCAGCAGAGCCCGCCTCTTAAAGACACACAAACCTCGTCATCTGCTATCCTGAGGTGTCTCTGCTCTCATTTAGATACTACTTTAACACACAGTGTTGATGAAACATTGACGAGAGTCTTGAATTTGGCATCTGATTTCACTGTTGTGTTAACAAATATGTAGTTTAACAGCGAGCACGAATAACGTTTCTCCAGATCATACGTTAGGAAAACGTAAAGAAGCACACACAGTTAAATGACAGTGTTGTTGGGTACAGTATGCTCGCTAATATTTTAATATCACTTACTCTCACTCATCATCTATACCACTTTATCCTGTATACAGGGTTATGGAGTAGTAGGTTACTAGATTTAGTATCTCCATGAGGCGTGGGTACATCCTGGACGGGGTGACAATCTATTACCCGCCAGTATTTTAATATTCTTATTATTATATAATAATATTCTAATTTATTTTAATATGTTTCATTTCAAACATTAAGTCTGTGCACTTGAAGTTTAATATTGTTATCAGTTTAAGTACTGTACTGTATATGACCGATATAGTTTATGACTAATAATTATGACTAATTCATCAATGTTCTCTACAGTATGTATGTGGTATTACTGTATATATACAGTATCACTGTACTGGATTTTAGATTGAACAAACTGGATATAACTTTCAGTATGAGGTGACTCACATGACCTTAAATTAAACGTTTCTTACATTTGTAAAATGTGAAACGTGTATCAGCCTACAGAATATTTTTTACGGTAGTTTTTAATGTAATGGTGATTTTTTAAATAAATGTATTTATTTATTTATTTGTTTGTTTGCTTTTTTGTTTGTTAACCCTTTTCTTGCCCGGTTCCATTCTAGTCTTAACGGTCACGCTCAGTCAAATGAGCCATTGTAAATTTAAATGTACGTTGCTCAGCCAAATGAGGAAACACTTTTGCAAATGTAAAGCCAGCATACTTCAAGATCATTTTCATAGTCACTAATCGAATGAACAACTTCAGAAAGGTTGATACACTTACTGCATATTACAGACATATAACCTTGACACCCGGTGGCGCGGTGGTGTAGTGGTTAGCACTGTCGCCTTGCACCTCCAGGGTCTGGGTTCGATTCCCCGGCAAGGCTCGATTCCAGTCTCTGTGTGCATGGAGTTTGCATGTTCTCCCCGTGCTTGGTGGGTTTCCTCCGGGTACTCCGGTTTCCTCCCACAGTCCAAAGATATGCAGGTTAGGCTAATTGGCGTTGCTAAAGTGTGTGTGTGTGTGATTGGGTGTGTGAGTGTGAGTGTGTGTGTATGTGTGTGTGCCCTGCGATGGATTGGCACCCTGTCCAGGGTGTACCCCGCCTAGTGCCCGAAGTCTCCTGGGATAGGCTCCAGGCCCCCGCGACCCTGAACACAGGATTAAGCGGTATAGAAAATGAATGAATGAATGAATGAATGAACCTTGACACCCTTGCAAAATTTCAGCAAAGCATTTATAACAAATAATGCAACAGCATCTCATTATTCCTCAAACAGGCTACTGATGTTCATGAGAAGATTAGTATGCACATAAAATCTTGTTCATAGTCAGGACAGTGAATATAACGACTGTCTATGTGCTCAATAATATAAGCATAACGTTATGTTTTTCCTTCCTCTAGCATGCTAAATCTGTAGAGTTACTGCGGTCAGACATAAACACTTTATGCCTGAAGTCCCAACAGCTCCATATTTTCCTTAGCAGTGAAAGGGAGGTTCCATTTTGTACTAAATTGAGGGAGTTACGACTTTGTCCAGTTTCACGGTTGGCACAAAGGCAGCTACAGCACTTTCCTGGAAGGAAATACAGTAAATCCAAAGTCAAAGTCAGGAAAAAAGAAGTAGAAGAAGAAGAAGGGGGGAAAAAAAAGCATGAACTCCAAACCCTAGAGACACTCCCACAATGTACCGGAATGGAAATCACTTTCAGTGCCAAAATAAGCAGCTCCTGGAATAAAATAGGCATCAGAGCAACTAAAGGGTCAGTGATTACAAGGGTGTTCGTGCCAGTGCTTCCACTAATGAGAGGTCATATGCAGTAAGTACCTACACAACACTTTCCCTACCCGTCTTTTTACACTCACTACATGTGAGTATCGGTATTAAAGCTAAAAGGGTTACATGTGTACAATCAGTTTGACCTAGTCATGATTCCCCTCCATGAGAGACAAATATAGCTAGAGGGAGTTAAACTAGGCAGTGAGGTGAGAAGTTGTAGTTAATCTAAGTGAGACACGTCTACCCGAGAACGTCCTTCATGACAGCCTGCCTTGCATTCTTCCAGTCCACAACAGGTGGGTGTTTCTGTGATGGAACGTAGCCATGGATTAGGTTACAAAGGTTGAACTGCATTGGAAGAATAAGTGTGCGTGTGCGCGCGCGTGCGTGTGTGCGCGTGCATGTGCGCGTGCATGTGTGTGGGCCTACAGGTGTGCATTAATGTTTGAACTGCATTCTGTCAGAGCACAGGGAATGCAAGACATATCTGAAATTAGATAAATATTTCAGCTTCACTGATGTCAGATTACATAACATAAACCAGTCTAAAATGAGCAAGAGAGCGTGTCTTGCTCAAGCAGTTGATGGCAGAATGAAAGTCTATGAGGCAAAAAAAAAAAAAAAAAAAATCTAATACTGGTGGGTGGGAAAGTAATAGCTTTCAGGATATAAATGTGGAAAATGAGCGCTAAAATATGCATGAGCATAAGAGATGAAAATTGGTTAGTCTCTTTGAAGAAGAGAATGATTAAAAGCGAGGAAGACAGAGAGCCATAGAATGATCCAGAAGCACTTTTGCATGAAGTGGATCCAGTAAGGCAGGTCATCGAATGGGAGAATACGAGCAGGCAACATGGAGTGACTCAAAGGGAAATAGAGCGCCCTCCAGAGGTAGTACTTAAAACCACCAAGATTCTAGGCCAACACACACACACATGCGCACACACACACCTTGGCTTACTGCTGTTGTACTTGTTTTTTTACACAGCTATTTAATGCTATACCTACTGTACAGTATCCCTAACATTAATCTCAGTCCCCCAAAACAAAAGGTTTGCCTTGGTTTAAAGGTAGTTCATTACACATGTTGACTAAATGTTGACTAAATGCCCTTTTAAGCAGCATCACTGCATCACCTCAGACAGCCTTTAGCAAAGTATCTTATAGCGCACCAAATGATCTTAAAATGTCTTCAAAACTGCTCAAAGCTAAAATAAAACGCTAAATAAAGCTAAAATACTACTGTTAGAACATATACCCGTTTGAGATATTTCAGTTTTTGTGGAAAAGACTAATATACACCAGGTGAAACCACATGAAAAGGCAGAAAACTGCCCTAAAAGCTAAATGCAAATAGCAAGCATTTTTCCAAATGCTAAACAGATTGCCAAGCTGTGACAGAAGGTCAGTGAATGACACTGACATCTTGTGGCAGCAAGTGGAACGACAAAAAAAAAAAAAACCTAAGCTACAGTACAGAGCTCATAGTTTACATTTGTACTGCATCAACGTCCTCATTTATTTATTTATTTATTTATTTATTTATTTTACTTTTACTCTCATATAAACCACAACATGTGTAAAATATACATGTTGGAAATCATTGTTCCCTTGAAATCCTGAAATATCGTATATTTCTCACAGATAAACAAGTGGTGTTTTAGTATCATGCTCTCTCTGACTTATCGTCATATTTTTTATGATTTATGTAGCATATTTATCAGAATACATCATAACAACCTATAAGAATATTTCCTTTCAAAAAGTAGATATAGCCATCATACAGTATGTAGCCAGCTACTTACAGTAACTGCTAGCAAACTACACTAGCTTTGGTGTTAGCAATAGGACTTGGGATTTCAGTAACAGAATCTTGATTTGCACGGTCATCGTCTCTAGAATAGCCTGTGCGCTGTCACATTCAGGAATAAAACCATTTGAAAGTGTAAGAATGAAGAGATTTGTGACTTCTAGGTAACAAGCTGGGTTTTGTTTCATAGATTCCAAGACAATATGAGGGACAGAGTGTTTTACAAATAGCTGTTATGGTACAAGTCAGGAAGTAACTGATTTGTGTTCTTGCAAAAAATTGTAGGTAAAAATTTTATAAAAAGTTTTCTTTAAAAAAAATAATAATTTTAATCTTTGTAAAATTGCTCAGGTTTAAAAAAAAATGTAATATCATCTCACAACACTCTTCATTGATTGAATAACTGGACTCCCAGTTAGGGCTGCACGATATATCGAAAAAATATCGTTATCGCGATAATGGCATGCGCGATAACCATATCGCAAAGAGTTGCGATAAATACTTTATTTGCCAAGCATTTGTGTGTCCAAATTTGACCAATCAGATGGGCCCTTACTATGTTTATACCCGCTTATATCTTTATTATATATATATATATATATATATATATATATATATATATATATATATATATATAATTTATATCTTTATACTTCATTCTGTCGCGAACTAAGCCCGGATGATCAGAAGACTTAGCGATTAGCCGTTAGCCCGACTTAGCAATTAGCCGTTAGCCCTTTGTAGCGTGGACGGTAAACCCAAACGCGGAAGCAAGTGAGTAGGCAGGATAACCACGCGAATTAGTCTAAGGACTCTCACAGAAGGGGAGCAAGGGAAAAACACACATTTAACCCGCGTCTTATAAACACACACTCGAATCAGAAAGTAAACAATCTGAACCGACATGGCGAACTCAGTGACTAAGCTCTATGCGGTGGTTTGTTTACTCCTCTTATACTTCCGGGTTCGCGCCCGCATTACTTCCGGGTGTGTGTGTGTGCGTGCGTGTGTGCGTTCGTGCGTGTGTGACAAATAGTATTTTTTTTATTTAATTTTTGTTTAATAATTTTTTTTTTTTTAAAAACAGGCAAGCCAAAGAGAATATTTTGTTTAAAAGATGCTCTTGTTTTAAGACACTATTGATGAGTGTATGGTTACACGTAAATAAAAAGTAATGTTTGAAAGTAATTCATATTGTGTTGGCAGGTTTATAGTAACAGCAAACCAGAAGTCAGAATATCTGCTGAGGGTTTTAAGTCATTCATAGTGTTTTGAAGTCTAAATATTTGCAACTTCCTTGACATATAGTTTCTTTTTAGCCTGAATTAGATTTAATTACATCAGACGAATATCTATTACCTGTTTATTTTAGCATGATCATTACATATAAATAAATAATAAAAAAATAGGCAATAATAATAATTAAAAAATGCATTTCTCTAGGGAAATGTTATATCGCAAGAAATATCGTTATCGCAGTATTCAACAACAATATCGCATATTTTCCTAATATCGTGCAGCCCTACTCCCAGTTATTGATTATATTCCAATAACATTACAGTATGCCGCTTTAAGCTTATGTTGTAGAGCACATTTCCATTTAATATGCAAACTGTCAATTGCTAGGCAGATGCTAGACAGGGCATTTATCTGGCTTGTCCGTGAACCTGAAGCTCAAGGTCTCTATCATTTCTGCACAGCTACAGCAATGCTGTGTGTTGATTCAGTGGAGGCAGCTGGGTGACATCACTGGCGTCTACCCTCTGAACTGGCCAAGCACTCAGCAAGCTATTAGCAGGTTAAATATCGACATGCCATATAGCACTCACCATCCTCTCTTTATGTCTGTTTATCTCTCGGATCTTTAACCTTGGAAATATACAGCTAAATCGTATTAAACCATAAACAAAAACTCACACTAAGCACCAAAGCCACAAAGGGATGCATGAACTGAGAAGTTTATTTAGTCCGTAATATGACTGTGAATATGATCACACATCGGGAAAAAGTGGGGGAAATAAAAAAAATTATTGTAATAATGTATAAAATATTATAACATCATACCTCTACTGTAATGATTACACCTACAGTACATGGCTTCTTTACCTGTAACCTGACTGCTCGCATGTCTATATTTACTGCAGAGGGAATTTTGCCAGGAGTATACACCCTGCAAAAGTAAACAAGAATCCACAGATCTACTCAGCCTACACCAAGTACAGTAGGCCAAAGGACACCAGAGCAATAAAGACATCTAGTTTATGACCTATAATGCAGCAATTCAGCACTGATTTCTGTCCATTTCTTATTTCCTCACTATTTTATGATAGTGATGTCAGACTAAAACATCCTCAAAGATACTGGAGCCATCACTGGTCTTCCTACAACACAAACTTTAATCCTGCACTCATTCTAAAACCTACTGAACACATCAATGTGTACAAATGTACAAATAATCGTGGTCATTATACGCATACGTTTCATGTGTTATCTCAGATGTCTCTCCCACCTGGAATGTCTTCATAACACACTGTTGTTTCTCTGCAGAAAAGCTAGTGAGCCTCTGTTTGTGTGAGTGAATATGAATGCCAGTGTGTGTGCGCGTGCGTGTACAGTATTGTGTGCGAGTGCTGCATTGTGGATTACTATGAATATCACACACACACACATCTTTATAGATGGCACCAAGGCAAAATGACATTAAAACAAATGCAAAACACAGCAACAATCTGACTATCTTAAAATAGATAAGATTAATTAATCAAAACAATTCATAAATGTGCTGAGCAGAACATGACAATTGGCGGAAAACAGGAAGGAGGTAAGCCAAATAATTTTTACAACAATATGACAATATTATAAATGTTTCCAGTGACAACAATGCTTGTTGAAGATCTGCTGAAGTACAGAACATTAACAATACATTACGATTTTTTTTTAATACTTTCACATGACAAAGTGTTATGTCACTGTCACCTTATAACTCTGATTATGTGATACTTATTAAAGAAGTAAACATTATTCTCATTATCCATTTTAAATTACATGTAATGCTGTAGAACGCACAGAAAATAATTAGTTCCTGTTATCATTTTCACTATACCAGCTATAATCATCCTCTCACCTGCCTCTTTTCTGTTTCTCTTGAAATTAGTACGACAAAAAAACAAACAAACGCATATACTGTACAGTGAAGCCTCGGATTGCGAGTAACACAGTTTGCAAGTGTTCCGCAAGACGAGCAAAGATTTTTAATCAATTTTGACTTGAAAAACGAGCAAGTCTTGGTTTACGAGCACCGAGTATCACGTATCACGCATGCGCTCTCTTGTGCTGCGGAATTGTGGGTAATCGTCTCCCCTGCTGGGTCTTAGTGCGCGTCTCTCACTGGTATAATCAACATACATGCACGCATTTTCTTCCTCAGCCTGTCGTTATGTGTGTGTGTGCGTAATTTGACACCATGCCGGGTCTCACGCACGCGCGTGCGCACACACACACACACACACACACACACACACACACACACACAGCGTGTATAAACGGAAACACTTATCTGTCTGGATTTATTTTACTTTTTTTTTTTTAAGGTAAAGTGCAGGTTAATTTGTTTAATTTTTACTTTATATTTTGTGGACTTTAAATAGATAGATCTTCACATCAGATCCTTGACAGCGATAACTTTCTAAACTGAGAAAAGTGAGCAAACCGTTAAAAATATAGCCCACCTGCGATGCGGATGACGGCTCTTTCGGCAGGGTCCAGTACCTCTGCTGAGGCGGACTTGGAGCGTCTGACCTTCTGGTATTTGGACAAGTTCCAGGGCAGCGTATCACCAGGCACCCGATCACTTGGGCTCTCCTCCTTCAGAGACAGGATCCTGTGCCTCTCTCTGCTGCCTGAAGCCATCACCTGGACAGAAAAGTGAGAAGTTGATGCCAGAGAAAAAGTGTTCCTTAACATTCTCTAAACTGTTATGAAACACACACACGCACACATTTATATTAGCATAATTTATCACACAAAATCCACAAGTCAAAGCTTTTTTTTTTATGAAGATTTATTGTACATATGCCCAAATATCAATGTCAATCATGAAATCTGAATAATCAGTGTCTCCAGATGCTTCAGATAAGATTTAGGGGTCGAAGGCATGAACTCTGAAAATGTTAGGACATTTGGAAATTATTGTCACTCATACTGTGAAGCTGTATGAATTATTATTACAAGACAACTCTCTGATAATGTACGTTTGCATCTTATGCAGTAAGTTTACCTACTGTACATCTACAGACAAACAATATCCACAAACACAAAAACATCAACATCAGTCTGTCAAAAGTCAGTAAAGCTCTTAATATTTGGATTAATACAACAGTGGAAGATACAGTACGTAATCCCTTGGAAAGTCTGACTTCTGAATCAGAAAACGAAAATAGAAAACAGGTATCTCAGATAATCTCAGAATCACTCCTAAGAATCGCGCTTAAAGTTAATTTATATAACTTATAATTTATATGGATAATATTAGTGGCTCAGAGTAGGACTTAAAAGTTGATTATAAAGCTTCCTACTTTTATCGAGGAGTAGGACTGCTTCTAGGAAAGCATACAATGTCACTGTTTACAACACCGAGAGCCACAAAGTAGGCTAAAAGTGGGTGTTCTAGTTTTGACACTAGTTTTAAACGTTGACGAAGCGAAATGGTGAAATCAGCAGTCGTTCTGTGAAACAGACAAAAAAAAAAAAAAAAAAAAAGAATCAGCTGCATGAAGTTATCCTAATCAGTCTGCTCCAATCACAACTATTTCAAGCCCCTATAATAGAGCAGAGGTGGAAAGAGTAATAAAATTTTGTACTCAAGTACAAGTACTGTTACTTCAGTGAAATTTTACTTAAGTACTGAAATATTACCATTATAAAAATCTACTCAAGTAAAAGTAAAAAGTAGCTCATTAAAAAATTTACTCAGAGTAAAAGTTACCAAGTTACTTTTTTATTTTTTTAACAGCGGGGGTGGGATGAGGCGTTCTAGCGTAGTTCCAAAAAGATGAGCAGATATAAATCTCAAACTAGTTGTTTTTAACTGAAGGAACACCTTTGCATAATAAAGCTGTTGTCTTTCTTGTGCTTGAAAATCAAAGTGGTCACTTAAATATGGTGTTACGTCCCAGTCTAGGGCCAAACAGCAAAAGAATGGTTCAGGGTTCTATTTTAAACTGTATGGAAATGGTGGCATATGGCAGAAAGAACTAGATCCTCAAATTATAATAAATAATAATTTTATAATCAATATATAAAATTTATATATAAATGCAATAATTATAATTTGTGTGCCATAGATGATAAACCAGGGAAACTAGCAATGTGCATGAATGCAGCTTGTTCTTCTATTTTTAAAATGTTGATGAATTGCTACTAAATTTGACTAAAAGTAGAACCAAAATTGCATAATTCTGAAAATTTTTGGCCACTTAGGAGCGATTTCATACTCTGAGATGCTTAGTAAATGTGGGCCAAGAATTATTGGCCTGATGATAAATATTTGACTGATGATAAATGTGGCGGCACGGTGGTGTAGCGGTTAGCACTGTCGCCTTGCACCGCCATGGTCCGGGTTCGATTCCCGGCGCAGGCTCGATTCCCGTCTCTGTGTGCATGTTCTCCCCGTGCTTGGTGGGTTTCCTCCCACAGTCCAAAGACATGTAGGTTAGGTTAATTGACATTGACATTAATTGACATTCCAAATTGCCCGTAGTGTATATGTGTGTGTGCCCTGCGATGGGTTGGCACCCTGTCCAGGGTGTACCCCGCCTTGTGCCCTAAGTTTCCTGGGATAGGCTCAAGGCCCCCGCGACCCTGTAAATAAGGATAAAGCGGTACAGAAAATGAATGAATGATAAATGTTGAATAACAATTGAGTTAAACCTCACTACTTTATATTTTGCTTTCAAAGAGTCAGACGTAATATTTTTTATATATTATTGTGGAATAGCTCTGCAGACTTCGACTCTCAGTCCAGTCCCAGTTCCTTCAGAGGAATGTGTTTTGTTTGTAGAACCACAGTGACTTATAAACTATTCAAGCATTATTAATATCTAACTTAAGGCATGAACCAGTGAGAAGCAGGTGCAGATGATGACAGATAATCAAGCCAGTGATTATTACCAGTATAATAATCACCTGCTTGATTATCTTAATGCTGAGTGGTTGGAACAGATGAGAGAGGAACTGAGGTTGGTGCTGAGGTTGTTACATAGACAATTTCATCTTTAGGCACTTTGCATCCGGTAAAACATGTTATTCCAGTTTCTTTAAATTAGTCTAGACAATTTGATTTAACTTGAATAAATGAAAGACTTTTTCACGCTACCGTCCATTCATTTGCCAATCTCAACATACATTTTCAATCATTATGGACATGACTGCCTGGTCACCAGAGAATTACACAGTGCCTGACTTAAAAAAAAAAAAAAAAAAAAAAAAACTCAGTGTTTTGTTGCTAAGCCGAGTCTTCTGTTAATCTGACTGAGTGCTTACTATGTTTCTATTCCTAGAGGAAGATCATATCAAGACAAGAGAGTAATATGATAAATTACATTGCAATACAACATATTAAGAATATTATAGAGATTGTCAGTACATTTCTATCACTGTTGACTGGATTTCAAATAAACACTTGACTGGAAGCTGAAACGTAGCTTTCCGAATAATATGAGAGTCTTCTTATGATTTTAAAAGAGAAAACATACAGTTTAAATGTTCTGTCTAGGTGTATCTTAATTCATGCATGGAATACACCTTCAAAGTACACAGTTTATTGTCTTTGTAGTGCTAACAGCCTTGTGTCCGGTTTGAACATTAGTTTTTTCGACTTCATCAGGTGTGGCAGGTCAAAGAAAACATCATTAACATGTGTTACTACCTCTTGCAAACCATAAGAAATAGTAAAAACACAAAGCGGCTCGGACAGCAGGGCACCGCTTACTGTATGTTCATGCTGCTGCAGCATCATTTGCTGTCCATATTTGAGTTGCAAATAGCAGAGTCATCATCATTTAACTATCAAGGCTGGTTCAGTGATGACAGCAGTCTATCATGTGGATTACTGTACATGGGCGTTGCTGAACTTCAAGCACAAACAGTGTAGTACTCTAGAGTATTCCCAGAGCAATGATTTATTATCCTGATATCAACATCGAGTGTCACTAAGAAAAGGATGGATTCACTTTAGAGTCTAGTTCCTTCTCATGTCATCTCGGGCAGTATTGCCGGCTTAAGCTTGTTTAAGTATCTACTGTACATCTGTAAAGCCGTTTTGTGATAACGTCGGTTGTTAGAATGAATTTGCAATTGAATTGTCTTAGGAAGCAACCTTAAGATCTACACTAGCATGATGTTCTAATGATGCTCTTTTGTGAGCCATGTAACAAAATAATGCCATTGCACCAGATGACAGATGAGAGGTCTGCATCATTTATTAAAGACTGAATGATTTCCAAAGGCTTACAGGCACTCCTATTTCCTTCTTGTAAATGCCAGAGTACTGTTGGGTCTGTCTGGACTCCAGGCCATTGAGACTGCTCTCCAGACACACTGCATATCTTAAGCTGTACATGCTGCATGGGTTATTGTTAGAAAGCACTTCTTTTTTTTTTTTTTTTTAATGCACCTGTCTAGATGTCATGGGATAAAACAGAAAGAAGATATTAAATTAGTTAGTTTAATCAGTCTGAGTGTAAATCCGAGCTTTATTGCCTAAGAAAATCTGTTAGTCACTGCAGCTTCGTCAGCATGAACTTGAGACTTACCGTGGTGTTGTGCAGTACAGCAGCTCTCTCTCTCTCTCTCTCTCTCTCTCTCTCTCTGCACCGGTGATGCGTGATAAGTCTCCCGTGTTATGAGCTGCACATCACCGACATGCACAACTCTCCGCGTCTTAGTCCACCTTGGAGAACTACGTGGGTGTGTTTTCGGTGTGTACGACTGCCTGGACTGGTTTTACACTCAGAAATCCGCAGTGCTCCGCTCTCCGTGTTTTTTCACGTGGGTAGCGCATGCACGAGCGCCGCGCGCGCGCGGGCACGCACGCGGGCGGGCGGGCACGCACCGGTCAATGATTAACTGACCCCAGATTTCACTGTGTGTGGCTCTTCCACCTGCGCTAAAATGCTGTGTACAGAGCCAGATACCAGCGTTTACAACAACGTGCACTAGCACACTCTGTAGTGCTTAAGTACGCAGGTTTTGGAGTTTAAAGGGCAGTTAAGATCGTTCGCTGTAGGCGGGGTCTGGCCGCGCTGCAATCCGGTGGGCGTGTCTTTGAGCAGTAAAGAGCGACTCAAAGACACGCCCTTTCCTTTTCTGAGGAAATGTGTTTTAAAAATCACAAAAGTATTTGGTCAAAAGACTGCACTGGTGCTGATTTTTTATTTTATTTATCTTATCAGAAAATGTGTGTCAAATAAGCTACTTCTGAAGTCTTTATAAACTGTGTGGGGGCCAATAATATCAAACATTTATCTGTTAATTCTTTGACAATACTGCTGCTTTTTGTTGGAAACTGACAGACATAAAAGGATTTTTCTATCTCTGTGTATCACACTGCTATGCAGTTAAAACGAGAGCACTGAATGCTGTCTGTGACTATTTTTAATAATTTATGTGCATAACTCTATGGTAGTTAATGCCACATGCAGTGTTTTATATAGACAGTTAGGTTTTCCAATTAAAACTCCAATGGCATGATTGTTTTATAAAGTAGACTATAGGTTTATAGAGTATGTATTAAAGGCTTCATTGTCACTAGAGGAAACAGCTGGTGTGATGAGGGTGAACACAGCGAAGATTTAACTGATTAATCCTTCATGATATTTTGTAAACTGTATTTATGAGAACGGACTGCACTGATGCAAATATAACAATTTATCATAAACACACACCTTGGCTTAATCCTCCCTCTGTGATGGCAAATTGAAGACTAGTGATGGGTCGTTCATGAACGATTGGTTAGTCTCTTTTTCTCGGAGATTGATTCGTTCATTTTCAATCGTGCGCGCATGCGCAATGCATCTCAAAACCTCCGTATGTTATATACAGGAAACAGTATTGAACGATTCTCAGCAATACGTTTTCAAGTCTCGAGTCGTTTGTTCTTTTAACACGTGACTCCCATAGACGCTATGCAGTGCAGTACACAGGAAACAATATTGAACGATCGGGCTAGTGGGTCTTCGAGTCCCGAGTCGTTCGTTCTTTAGACACGTGACTCCCATAGACGTTATGTGGTGCAATAGATTCAAAAGAACGAACGACTCAGAGAAGATATAAGAGGTGAGCTGCACATTCTGTTTATTACAATATGTCCTTAGTTACATTGTAATATTTTCATAACTGGAACTATAGCCAATATTTGTGTACAGTATGTAGACGTATTGGGGGTATTTTTATTGAAAACGCAACATTTTAATTTATTTCTGATCAAAAGAACGAAATGACTCAAAAAAAGATTTGTTCATTTTGATGAACGAGATTTAAAGAACCGAGTCACTAAAATGATTCAAACTTCCCATCACTATTGAAGACCCACTGAAAGACGAAGGGGACGATGAGCGACCAGCAATTTGTGTCAAGTTTATGGAGAATTTTTAGGGGGGCTGAGTACAAATGTTAGTGGGACTAAAGCCCCCCTTAAAATGGCCTAGCGACGCCCATGTTCCAAAAGTATCCTATCACCTGTTTTCACATTCATATGAACTTGAATAATATCCAATTCTTAATCCATAAGGTTTAATATGTTGTTGGCCCATGCTTTGCAGCTATAACAGCTTTAACCTTTCTTGGGAGACTTTCCAAAAGTTAGCCTAAATGGAATTTTTGACCATCCTTCTAGAAGCACATCTGTGAGGTTAGATACTGATAAGAAGGCTTGGCTCGCAGTCTCCACTCTAATTCATCCAAAAGGTGCTCTATTGGGTGCAGTCCAGTCAAGTTCTTCTACACCAAACTTGCACATCCATGTCTTTATGGACCTTGCTTTATGCACTGGTGCACAGTCATGTTGGAACTGGTGTGGAGTCATTTTTCAGGAGTTGGACCCGGCCTCTTATTAATGCTTCAGCATATCAGTGTCACATACAGTAAACCCAACCACGTATGACCTTGAGACAATGCAGATATTTTTCTGTTAATTCATTCACCTTCATTTCATCATTGCTATTGCAGTTAATGGAGCATTCCAATGAGTTGCATTTTATTATTGTATATGCTTTCATTCGTGGTTTTTAGGCTGGTGTCAAAGCAGTAGTATTATGGCTCTGTACTGCTAATAAAACTTACCCCAGGTTTCCACAGAGAGCATCTCTATGGCATTGCATTTGCTAATTCCCTTGCGTAGCTTCATACTCCCCTGGAAGCGTTTTGTCTTGAAAAATATTACCTGACTAGAAGGCTGAACGTCTTTTGGAAGCATACGAGAAGCAGCGATCAGCTTTGGTGGTTATGCATCAGAAGTTATGATGTTAATATGTTTTTAAGGACATTTGTTGACATTGAAAATATGGACAAAATATAGTAAAAAGTAAAAGATTAAAAGACAGCTTTTTGTGGCCATTGAAAAGATGACTACACAAAGATGTCTCATCTGTCTCTCGGTTGACCGTAGTTGAGTGGTTTATTACATGTACAGAGTCAGCCCAAAAATGTATACACACTTCAAAAAATGTTAAACTTGTATGATATTTTAATACTAAATGTATTGCTAGACGTTATATATATATATTGATATATTTGATAATATTCTGATAATATTTTGATAATATTATTAATATTATATTATAATATATATCATACTATTTTTCTTTTCCTGAAGTGTGTTTTCTGACTCTGTATATATAGATACTACATTTATATATAGATATCATAATAAATAATAAGACTACAATAACCCTATGCACATTTCATACTTAAATCCTGTGGCAAAAGAAAACCTTCAGTTTTACAATAGTAATATAATCTGCTGATCAGCCATAACATCACAATGCAAAACATACCCAGTATTGAAGGCGGCTCTGGCCTCACCTGGCACGACTCCCACAAGACTTTTTGTGAGGTGTTGTGATGTCTGGCACCAGGACATTGAAGTGGCACTGTCCTTTCAGTGTTATACTGTGAAAACGTCTGTCACAATAGCCAGCGTGTTGATTTCCCAGGGCAGACAGCATGGGCGATGCCAGCCCATTTACATATTATTACAGTACATACAGTTTATCATGGTCAGTGGTAAGGCCGACGATTGGAAGAAACTAAGCATGGTTAAGATAAATTAAATTAATGCACAAATAAAGTAAATACAGAAAGATATTAGAAAAATCTGATAAATTCAATCATGTGTGAACAGATGTGAACAGATCACAAGCTCCTAATCCTAACTAGAAAAAGGAGAAAAATCAAGAAACCCTACAGTATGTGTGCACATTACTACTGTAAGTATAGTGGAGTGAGAAATCCATCCTTGCAAAGGATGGATTTGGTGGTAGATGAAAACTCTCACATTCCTTATACTGGGAAAAGTGAGTCAGCATCAACTAGTGTAATTGGCAGAATTGTTAGTGTAGCAAAAATCATGGGCAACAAAACTTGAGGTCTAGTCTTCAGAGGAATAGAGGTACATCATCCTATCAGCATTTATTTTTGTGTTGAAGACTTAATACCAGATGCTCAGGAAAACTTGGAAAGTTCCACATATTCATTCATTCATTCATTCATCTTCTATACCGCTTAATCCTGTGTTCAGGGTCGCGGGGGACCTGGAGCCTATCCCAGGAGACTTCGGGCACTAGGCGGGGTACACCCTGGACAGGGTGCCAATCCATCGCAGGGCACACACACATACACACACTCACACACCCAATCATACACTACGGGCAATTTTAGGAACGCCAATTAGCCTAACCTGCATATCTTTGGACTGTGGGAGGAAACCGGAGTACCCGGAGGAAACCCACCAAGCACGGGGAGAACATGCAAACTCCATGCACACAGAGACGGGAATCGAGCCTGGCCGGGGAATCGAACCCAGACCCTGGAGGTGCAAGGCGACAGTGCTAACCACTACACCACCGCGCCGCCACTTTCTTATGTATAAGCTTTTATTTTTTAAGGTCACTGGCGTCGTATAAGCATTTCACTGCATATTGTACTGTGTATGACTGTGTATGTGTATAAAATTTTAAATAAAACTTGAATTTGAAATTTGAATTTGATTTAACATTAAAAGACACAGTAAGATAATTTTTTGACAAATCTCACCTTTTGCATTATGATTTTATATTGGTTAGCTCTTCACTGGCCGTGAAATATGAGGAATTCCCAGAGCATTGAGACATTACTTGCATGCAACATGTGTATAGAACAATTAAGCACCATAACATCTTAAAGGTAATTAATAGTGTAGTGGCTGTTTCTGCTGCTTGGAACTTATCGACTACAAATAATATCACACTGAGACTGAGCAACAAAATGTGTTTGCTTAAGAGAACTTGAAAAAAAAAGATAAAAGAATACAATATATTAACCCTGAACGCTAGCAATTAAATGAAGAAAATAACAGCTGCAAATTATCGCATACTAGGGATCTTTTCTTCATTTTCATCCCCACATGTTTCTGGAAATTTGTTCTTGTCCAGGAATCTGAAATGTGGAAAATTTTCATCGTACAAGCAAACTAGTAACAGGGATCCGTTGATGTCCTTTTACAATAATGTCCAAAATGTAACATTTCTCACTTGTGAGTGCACCAGAAAAATGCTGTTAGAATGCAAAAAAGTAAATAGCCGCACACTACAGTGCTTTTGGTTTTGATGCTTGTGAATTAGCCATTGTTTCATTTATAGTGAAAGTAGCCACACAAATACGTAGCACTGCTTAAACACTAATATATTGTATAGCTGTGTGCTGACGGTCCATGGTCATGATCCCACATGCAGACCCTGTGTCAACATTCACACAAGTATTCACACACTATGGGCAATTTGATAAGGCAAACAAGCCTCATCTGCATGTCTTTGTACTTTGGGAGGAAACCGGAGAACCTGGAGGAAACCCTCCAATTCACGGGGATACATGCAAACTCCATGCACACAGACCCTAAGGTGGGAATTGAACCCGTACCCTGAAGGGGCAAGACGAGACCACCGTGCTGCCTAATAATCAAATCAAATAGCTTTAACTAAGGATAAAGCCTTGACCCTTGAACTTTTCCTCATTTTGTCACATTACAGCCACAAACATGAATCAATTTCATTGGAATTCCACGTGAAAGACTAATACAAAGTGGTGTACACGTGAGAAGTGGAACGAAAATCATACATGATTCCAAACATTTTTTACAAATAAATAACTGCAAAGTGGGGTGTGCGTAATTATTCAGCCCTCTTTGGTCTGAGTGCAGTCAGTTGCCCATAGACATTGCCTGAAGAGTGCTAATGACTAAATAGGGTGCACCTGTGTGTAATCTAATGTCAGTACAAATACAGCTGCTCTGTGACGGCCTCAGAGGTTGTCTAAGAGAATATTGGGAGCAACAACACCATGAAGTCCAAAGAACACACCAGACAGGTCAGGGATAAAGTTATTGAGAAATTTTAAGCAGGCTTAGGCTACAAAAAGATTTCCAAAGCCTTGAACATCCCACGGAGCCACTGTTCAAGCGATCATTAAGAAATGGAAGGAGTATGGCACAACTGTAAACCTACCAAGACAAGGCCGTCCACCTACTGTAAACTCACAGGCTGAACAAGGAGAGCGCTGATCAGAAATGCAGCCAAGAGGCCCATGGTGACTCTGGACGAGCTGCAGAGATCTACAGCTCAGGTGGGGGAATCTGTCCATAGGACAACTATTAGTCGTGCACTGCACAAAGTTGGCCTTTATGGAAGAGTGGCAAGAAGAAAGCCATTGTTAACAGAAAACCATAAGAGGTTCCGTTTGCACAGCAAACATGTGGAAGAAGGTGCTCTGGTCAGATGAGACCAAAATGGAACTTTTTGCCCAAAGTGCAAAACGTTACTGTATGTGTGGCGGAAAACTAACACTGCACATCACTCTGAACACACCATCCTCACTGTCAAATATGGTGGTGGCAGCATCATGCTCTGGCTTCTCTTCAGCAGGGACAGAGAAGCTGGTCAGAGTTGATGGGAAGATGGATGGAGCCAAATACAGAGCAATCTTGGAAGAAAACCTCTTGGAGTCTGCAAAAGACTTGAGACTGGGGCGGAGGTTCATCTTCCAGCAGGACAACGACCCTAAACATAAAGCCAGGGCAACAATGGAATGGTTTAAAACAAAACATATCCATGTGTTAGAATGGCCCAGTCAACGTCCAGATCTAAATCCAATCGAGAATCTGTGGCAAGATCTGAAAACTGCTGTTCACAAACGCTGTCCATCTAATCTGACTGAGCTGGAGCTGTTTTGCAAAGAAGAATGGACAAGGATTTCAGTCTCTAGATGTGCAAAGCTGGTAGAGACATACCCTAAAAGACTGGCAGCTGTAATTGCAGCAAAAGGTGGTTCAACAATGTATTGACTCAGGGGGCTGAATAATTACGCATACCCCACTTTGCAGTTATTTATTTGTAAAAATGTTTGGAATCATGTATGATTTTTGTTCCACTTCTCACGTGTACACCACTTTGTATTGGTCTTTCACGTGGAATTCCAATAAAATTGATTGAAGTGGCTGTAATGTGACAAAATGTGGAAAAGTTTAAGGGGGCCGAATACTTTTGCAAGCTACTGTATATGAGAGCTGTGAGAGAAAACCAGGAAACCAATGGTTTATTTACATATCCGTTGGACTACATTGTTCCACAAAAACTCATTTAATTGTTTTATGGCCACCTATATGGTCAATATACTGTACTATGATACAGATTACCTACTATAAATCAAGGTAAGGTCAAAGGTCAGGGTTCAGACTGATGCATATTTTCACATACCTGTCAGTGATGTCAAATTCTTAAAGCCATAACACCAAATAATTTGTTTTGTTTTGCTTTATTTTAGCATATTTTAGCATATTATCCATGGCAGTCCTTTATTTGATGGCAGGTTATAGCTGTTAAAAGACATGACAGTAAACATTGCCACCACATTCAGAGTAATAATACACATACAATAGGGAATACTTGTGTATATATATATATATATATATATATATATATATATATATATATATATATATATATATATACTGTATGCACACACACACACACACACACACACACACTCACGCACACACACACACGCAACATTGAAACTTGTCAAACAGGCAGCTACACAAACATGTTTTACTTGTTTCAGGTATTCTCTTTAGTATGCTCTCTAATATTCATACAGTATCATAAGATCATCTCCATATTCACAGATTTAAACTACAGAACGTAGGATGAAAATGAGATAAGTGTGTCCTGATAAAGGCTTCTTTATCTGTCAGGCTTTATAATGAAGGCAAACCTAACATGCTGACTCCACCCTATAAACAAGCCATAAGAAAACCAGTGTGTGCTGTCATGCGCATGTGATTTGATTTTACTCCTCTGTAAAATTCACTCATGGAGTGTCAACCTAAGGAGCTCTGAACTGTAAGAAATTGTGTTGGGACCCTGCCTATGGTCCAGCCTAGTAATTATTGAGTTTACTACAGTATGTGGGTTAAAAATGTTCCCCTCAGTCACAGAAATGTCATGATTATTGGAAAGGTAACAGGTTATCTTATTTCACTTACTAAGCACACACCCACAGATTAGATAACACACACACACACTGATGATAAATATCAGGCTATACTATGATGCAGGATTCAAGAGCTTAGATAAATGTCTATTTGGTTACACTAATATCCTGATGACCTTTTTCCTCTTTTACTGTAAGTTAATCCTTACGACAAAATCGTGTAACTGCACTACCCTAATTGCTATAAAGAAGTAATTAATGGGTATAAATAAGTAATAACAGATATTTAAAATTAATTATTGCCACAATGTCACAATCTATTGTTGCACTATTCTTTTATTCTTCCACTTTAACAAAGTTAATTCTAACACCTAGTTGTATTACTGTTGCTGAAATGCCTGAGTATGACTTGTCTGGTACAGATTCCTCCCATTCAATGATTTTCAAAAAAGTCCACTCACGCTTGCTGATCTTTGCCCTGCTCTCTTCGTACTTGAGAGCAAGTAGTATACAGGAAAAAGGAAAGGCCTTGCAGTGCTTCGGCAACTTTTCAAGTGAACTATTCATCAAACTCCTACAGTACAACTTACTGGCACATTTCAGAACAACAATAAAAAAAAAACCCTGATATATTGGTAGCCCTTAAAACTGAAAGCTTTTTAGACATAATTTATTTTGCTGTTTTAATTATGATTTTTATTTTTATTAAACATAACATAATTGTGGCTTAGGATTGTGCAGTAGAAATATTCAAGTGTATTTAGTCTAGTGTGTGTGTTTTAAATTGGAGGAGGGATATGAAGGAAATACTGTACAATACTGGGCAAAAGGCACCCTGTAAACACTGTTGTAGGACACTGTAAACTGTCAAATATCTAACTAGATACAGTGGTGTGAAAAACTATTTGCCCCCCTCCTGATTTCTTATTCTTTTGCATGTTTGTCACACAAAATGTTTCTGATCATCAAACACATTTAACTATTAGTCAAAGATAACACAAGTAAACACAAAATGCAGTTTTTAAATGAGGGGTTTTATTATTTAGGGAGAAAAAAAATCCAAACCTACATGGCCCTGTGTGAAAAAGTAATTGCCCCCTGAACCTAATAACTGGTTGGGCCACCCTTAGCAGCAATAACTGCAATCAAGCGTTTGCGATAACTTGCAACGAGTCTTTTACAGCGCTCTGGAGGAATTTTGGCCCACTCATCTTTGCAGAATTGTTGTAATTCAGCTTTATTTGAGGGTTTTCTAGCATGAACCGCCTTTTTAAGGTCATGCCACAACATCTCAATAGGATTCAGGTCAGGACTTTGACTAGGCCACTCCAAAGTCTTCATTTTGTTTTTCTTCAGCCATTCAGAGGTGGATTTGCTGGTGTGTTTTGGGTCATTGTCCTGCTGCAGCACCCAAGATCGCTTCAGCTTGAGTTGACGAACAGACGGCCGGACTTTCTCCTTCAGGATTTTTTTGGTAAACAGTAGAATTCATGGTTCCATCTATCACAGCAAGCCTTCCAGGTCCTGAAGCAGCAAAACAACTCCAGACCATCACACTACCACCACCATATTTTAATGTTGGTATGATGTTCTTTTTCTGAAATGCTGTGTTACTTTTACACCAGATGTAACGAGACACGCACCTTCCAAAAAGTTCAACTTTTGTCTCTTCGGTCCACAAGGTATTTTCCCAAAAGTCTTGGCAATCATTGAGATGTTTTTTAGCAAAATTGAGACGAGCCTTAATGTTCTTTTTGCTTAAATGGTTTGCGCCTTGGAAATCTGCCATGCAGGCCGTTTTTGCCCAGTCTCTTTCTTATGGTGGAGTCGTGAACACTGACCTTAATTGAGGCAAGTGAGGCCTGCAGTTCTTTAGATGTTGTCCTGGGGTCTTTTGTGGCCTCTCGGATGTGTCAGAGATGAACTAACCTGAGGTGACCAGAAGACGTAGCTTTAGCGGTTAGCCCAATGTAGCGTGGATGGTAAACCCAAACGCGGAGAAACAGCGAGTAGGCAGGATAACCACGCGATTTAGTTTAAGGACTCTCACGAAAGGGGAGCAAGGGAAAAACACAAATTTAACCCGCGTCCTATAAATACACACACAACGATGGGAAGCAACAACCAAAATATAGTGAGTACTCACGGTTTGATGAACGCCAACCTGAACCGACATGGGCCGAACTCAATGACTGAGCGGTAAGCCATCGTTTGTTTACCTCTTTTATACTTCCTGGTTTGACGCCCGCCTTACTTCCGGGTCCTAGTGCCGGGCGCAGATTGAGTGTGCATGACAGTACCCCCCTGTCCAGGACCGGCTCCTGACGGTCCTGGGGTGGAGGATACCCGGCGACGGTAGTCTCGAATCAGCTCGGGGTTGAGAATGAACCGGGCCGGGATCCAAGACCGCTCCTCGGGGCCGTAGCCCTCCCAGTCAACCAGGTACTGAGTACCTCTGCCCCGAGGGTGCGAGTCGAGGATTCGGCGTACTGTGTAGGCAAGACCGCCGTCGATGATCCGGGGAGGAGGAGCTGGGGGGGTGGGTGGAATCATGGGTGAGGTGGTGAAAGGCTTGAATTGAGACAGGTGAAATACTGGGTGGATCCGGAGCGCCGCAGGCAGCTGGAGCCGGTAGGTGACAGGGTTGATCCTGTGGGTGATGTGGTATGGTCCGATGAATCTGGGTGAAAGTTTTCTTGATTCGGTGTGAAGGTGGAGATTTTTTGTAGAAAGCCATACCTTGTCACCTACATGGTACAATCGTCCCGGGGGATGTCGACGGCGGTGTTGGTGGGTGTAGCGGGCATTGGCGCGTTGGATTGCCCGGTTGGTTGTATTCCATAGCCGCCGACATCTGCGGACCAACTGTTGGGCGGACAGTACATCAACCTCCGGTTCTGGGTGGTTGAACATCGAAGGTTGGAAACCGTGGCATACCTCAAATGGGCTTAGGTTGGTGGCAGAGGAGGTGTGGAGGTTGTGTGACAGTTCAGCCCAAATGAGGTAGCGCGCCCAGGAGCGCTGACGATCTGCTATGAAGCATCTCAGATAGCGCTCCAGCTGTTGGTTGGTCCGCTCCGTCTGACCGTTAGTCTGTGGGTGGTATCCAGATGATAGTCTGCAGGTGGAGTTGATCAGATGGCAGAAGGCCTTCCAGAACTGGGCTTTGAACTGGGGCCCTCTGTCCGAGACGATGTCCTTGGGGAACCCATGCAGACGGACTACGTGCTCTAAAATCAGCTCTGCTGTTTTTTTGGCTGACGGGAGTCCGGCGAGAGCCACCAGATGCACGGCTTTAGAGAACCGATCGACGATTGTTAGGATGGTGTCCTTTCCTTCGGAGGCCGGTAGGCCCGTGATGAAGTCGATGGCAATGTGCGTCCAGGGCCGCCGAGGAACTGGAAGTGGCTGCAGTTCACCTGGGGCTGGTTGATTGATGTTCTTTGCCCTGGCGCACACTGGGCATGCCTGAACGAACTCTTGGACGTCCCTCGTGATGGATGGCCACCAGAAGTCACGTTGGAGAAATTGGAGGGTCCGTCTTGTGCCCGGATGTCCTGAAATGGGTGAGGAGTGTCCCCACTGGAGGACTTCTGATCTCAAAGCGTCGGGCACAAGAAGTCGTCCAGGTGGCACACCTGCCGGTTCGGTCTCTGTAGCCTGCGCCTGGCGAACTCTCGTTTCTAGGTCTAGTTGGAGTGGGGCGATTATCCTGGAAGAGGGAAGGACAGGCGCGGGGTCCGCCCGGGGGAAGTCCAACTCCAGCTGTCGGGAGAGGGCGTCTGCTTTCATGTTCTTGGACCCCGGACGGTATGAGAGGTGGAAATCATAGTTCTCGAAAAATAAAGCCCACCGCGCCTGTCGTGGATTTAACTGTTTCAGGCTCCGGATGGTGATAAGGTTTTGATGGTCGGTCCAGATTATGAATGGCTCTCTGGTGCCCTGGAGCCAGTGATGCCATTCCTCCAGAGCCCACTTTATGGCCAGCAGCTCGCGGTCCCCTACCCCGTATCGTTCTGAGTGGAATCAAATTTTCTGGAGAAGAAACTACATGGGTGTAGTTTCTGATCTGGACCTCGTTGGGAGAGGATGGCTCCAGCGCCCACATCTGAAGCATCCACCTCCACAACGAATGATTTACTGACGTCAGGATGAAGGAGAATCGGTGCGTTGGTGAAGCGGTGACAAAGTGTCATGAAAGCGGAGACAGTTGCAGGGTTGAGTGAAAAGGGAGAGATGAGGGACGGGTCAGAGCGGTTAGGGGGGCGGCAACTGTACTGTAGTCCCGGATAAAGCGACGATAGAAATTCGCAAACCCGAGAAACCGTTGAAGCTGCTTGAGGGTCTTGGGTAGGGGCCAATGACGCACAACCTCTAGCTTCTGCGGGTCCATGGCCACACCCTGGGGCGAGATGACAAAACCCAGGAACGTGGTGGAGCGCTCGTGAAAAGTGCACTTTTCCAACTTACAGTACAGTTGATGGGCGAGTAATCTCTTTAAAACCGCCCTGACGTGCTGGATATGTTCTTCAATGGTGCGTGAATAAATAAGGATGTCGTCCAAATAAGCAAATGCCCACCGCCCTAACATGTCCCGAAGAACATCATTAATGAAGTGTTGAAAAGCGGCGGGGGCATTGCACAGTCTGAAGGGAATGACTAGGTTTTCATAATGTCCGGTCGGGGTGATGAAGGCCATCTTCCACTCATCGCCCTCTCTGATGCGCACCAAGTTGTAGGCGCTCCGAAGGTCCAACTTAGTAAAGATGGTGGCACCAGAGAGGGCGTCCAGGGCAGAGTTGGTAAGAGGCAGAGGGTGCCGGTTCTTGATAGTGATGTTATTGAGGGCCCGATAGTAGACACATGGACGAAGTTCGCCGCCTCTCTTCTTTACGAAGAAGAACCCCGCGGCAGCAGGCGAGGAGGAGGGCCTGATGGTACCCTGTCGAAGGGCGTTGGTTATGTATTCCTCCATAGCCTGCGTCTCAGTAGATGTTAATGAATAGAGGTGGCCGTGGGGTGGGACTGTACCTGGTTGAAGGTCGATGGAGAGGTCGTACGAGCGGTGTGGAGGAAGGTGGGTAGCCCGTCGCTTGCAGAAGACCAGGTCCCTATATCCAGGTCCCTATAGGTCTCGAGGATGGCGTTGGTGGCGACGTCGGGGGGCCTCGGACTCCCTAGAGCACGTCCCAGCCGACGCCCTTAGGCATAGTTCGGTACAGGTCACGCCCCATTGTAAAATCCGATCTTGTGTCCAGGAGATGAGGGGGTCATGTTGCAGAAGCCACGGGTGTCCTAGGATGATGGGAGGAGACGAGATGGAGGTGACGTGAAACCTAAGTTGTTCCTGGTGCTGATCAATGAGGAGGGTGAGGGGTTGAGTTTGGGTGGTGATTGGGCTGGTAGATAGGGGCCGACCGTCGACGGAGGTAATCCGAACGGGCTGGGATAACGTCTCAAATTTTACCCCCAGTTTCTTGGCATAAGAGGAGTCAATGAAGTTACCTGCTGCCCCGGAGTCGATGAACGCAGTACTTCGGACTCGTTTGTGGCCAATCTGGAGGGATACCTGAACCGTAAGTCGAGAGATGGTGGCGTCGGTTGTGGTGGAGATCAGGAGTGGGCCCGGTGAGTCTCTCCCTCCGCTCACCGGGGGTGGGCGTTTCCCGGACGCAGTGGACAGATCGCCCTCTGAAACGACGTGCACGCTCGTCTACGGTCAGGGAGGCGTGCCCTAATTGCATGGGTTCCCCGGCTCCGGTGTCAACCACGGCAGGAGGTGGAGATCCGACAGATCCAGTGTTTGCGGTGGTGAAAGCTGCAGGTGGTCGTGGGGTGGTGTAGGAGAAGGTGGGTGCAGGCGGCAGGGTCCTCGGGGCTGGCTTCGGGCGAGACAGAAGGCGCTGATCGATCCGCAGAGACAGCTGGATCAATCCCTCGAGTGTGGCGGGAAGTTCTCGCCCGGCGAGCTCGTCCTTGATGCGGGAAGCCAGTCCCTCGTAGAAGGACGTCCGGAGCGCGGCGTCTCCCCAGTTGGTCTGTACGGCGAGGGTCCGGAATTCTGCTGCATACCGGCTCACGGACGATCCTCCCTGCCGCAGGTGGTAGAGTTGAGTGTCGGTCTCCACCTCGCCCGCTGGATGTTCAAAAGTCAATCTGAGCTGGCGGGTGAATTCATTGTAAGAATGGGCGGTGTCAGAGTCTGATTTAAGGACTGCCGTGGCCCACTCAGCTGCCTGCCCTGTTAGCAACGAGACCAGGAGAGCGATGCGTAGCCGATCGGTGGAGTATTTGGTGGAATTAAACTCAAACACCAGATCGAGTGTGAAAAATACATCACATCTCCCATCCGTGCCGTTCCATTTTTCTGGACGTGCAAGAAAAACATCAGTGGGGGGGGGGGGGTGCGGCGGGAGGCCGGCTAGCCGCACCCTCAACAGCCGCCCGCAGATCCGCGTTCTCCTGCCTTAGAGTACTTAGAGTACAGTTTACGATGCGTCGTAGCTGGGACACATGGAAGGTGGGGTGGATGCGTCGCATAGACGATGGGAGTAGGAGACGGACAGCGCACGGGTTGATTATCCTGGTTATTGTGAAGGGTCCGATAAAATGGGGAGAGAGCTTGCGTGAAAGTGTCTTCAAGGGAATGTCCTTTGTGGCGAGCATGACTCGATCTCCCACCCGGTATCTGGGAGCCTTGGTGCGGTGGCGGTCCGCCTGTCTCTTGTAAGAGGAGATGGCTCGTGTCAGAGTACGCCTAGCACGTAGCCACGTTTGTCTGCAGTGGCGGACGAAGTGTTGAGCTGACGGAGTCTCCACCTCTAATTCTTGGACTGGGAAGAGTGGAGGTTGGTAGCCTAAGCAGCACTGGAACGGGGACAAGCCTGTCGACGAGGAGGGCAGAGAGTTGTGGGCATATTCGACCCAAGGGAGAAACTTGCTCCAGGTGGTGGAGTCCCGGGTCGTCATGCAGCGGAGGGAAACCTCTAGTGCTTGGTTCATTCGTTCTGTTTGCCCATTGGACTGGGGGTGGAAACCTGACGATAGGCTGGGAGTAGCCCCGACGAGCCTGCAGAATGCGCCCCAAAACCGAGAGGTGAACTGAGGACCCCGGTCCGACACAATGTCTATGGGGAGGCCATGGAGCCGAAATACATGGAGAACGAGTAGTTCCGCGGCCTCCTTGGCAGATGGCAGCTTAGGAAGAGGCACCAGGTGCACTGATTTAGAAAAGCGGTCGACGATGGTCATGACGCAATTATTGCCGTCGGACGAGGGCAGGCCAGTGACAAAGTCAACCGCGATATGGGACCAAGGGCGTTGAGGAACCGGTAGGGGTCTGAGAAGACCAGCAGTTGGTCGATTGTCATTCTTACAACGGGTGCAGATGTCGCAAGCCGCCACGAATCTGGATGTGTCCTCCGCCAACGTGGGCCACCAGAATCGTTGCTGGATGATGAAGCGGGTTCGGGCGGCGCCTGGGTGACAAGATAGCTTGGATCCGTGGGCCCATTCCAGAACTTGTGAGCGCAGGCGAAGGGGAACGAAGAGACGGTTAGGTGGAACTTCGCTAGGTCCGGCCTCCTGGGCCAGGGCCTGCCGAACCTTGCTTTCTATGTCCAGTTCCATGGCGGCGACGAGGCAGTGGGACGGGAGGATAGTGTCATACAACGTAGGCTCCTGGGAGGGGGAAAACTGGCGGGAGAGGGCGTCCGGCTTAGAATTCTTTGAGCCTGGCCGGTAGGACAGGGTAAAGTTAAACCTGGAGAAAAATAATGACCACCTAGCCTGACGACCATTGAGTCTCTTGGCAGTGCGCAGATACTCCAGGTTTCTATGGTCAGTCCACACTAGAAATGGAAGCTCAGTCCCCTCTAGCCAGTGTCTCCACTCCTCCAGGGCTAGCTTGATGGCCAAGAGTTCTCGGTCTCCCACGTCATAGTTTTTCTCAGCTGGGGTTAGACGACGGGAGTAGAATGCGCATGGGTGCATCTTGTTGTCCTGGGTGGACCTTTGAGAGAGGATGCCACCCACCCCGGTATTGGAGGCGTCGACCTCCACCACAAACTGCTGAGATGGATCAGGAATAGTGAGGATGGGGGCAGAGGTGAATCTTTCCTTAAGATCATTGAAGGCTTGGTCGGCTTCCTTATTCCAGCAGAACCGGGTCTTGGCGGAGGTTAGCGAGGTCAGGGGGGCGGCAACGGAGCTGTATCCTCGTATGAAGCGTCGGTAGAAGTTGGCAAACCCCAGAAACCGTTGGAGGTCTCGCCGCGAGGCTGGTATGGGCCAGCTAGAGACAGCCTGGACTTTGGCTGGTTCCATCTCCAGCATGGACGGGGAGACGACAAATCCCAGGAAGGTGGTGGAGGACGTGTGAAACTCACACTTCTCCGCCTTGACATAGAGTTTGTTCTCCAAGAGCCTCTGGAGAACCTGACGAACATGGTGACGGTGTTCCTCCAATCCTTGAGAGAAAATTAAAATGTCGTCCAGGTAAACGAAAACAAACGAATTGAGGAAGTCGCGGAGGACATCATTAATTAGGGATTGGAAGACGGCGGGGGCGTTGGTGAGACCAAAAGGGACCACCAGATATTCGTAATGTCCCGTAGAGGTGTTAAAGGCTGTCTTCCACTCATCTCCCTCGCGAATGCGGATAAGGTGATAAGCGTTTCGCAGGTCGAGTTTTGTGAACGTGTCGGCCCCCTGGAGTAGCTCAAAGGCGGTCGCCATGAGTGGAAGTGGGTAGCGGTTCCTGACGGTGATCTCGTTGAGGCCCCTGTAATCGATACATGGGCGAAGGGACCCGTCTTTCTTCTTCACGAAGAAGAAACCTGCCCCAGCAGGGGAGGAGGATGGGCGGATGATTACGGCGGCGAGGGCCTCTGTGATGTAGGTGTTCATGGATTCTCTCTCTTGGCGAGACAAGGAGTACAGTCGGCCTTTGGGCGGGGAGGTGCCTGGGAGAAGGTCGATGGCACAGTCGTATGGACGATGAGGAGGAAGCGACATGGCTTGGGTTTTGCTGAAAACCTGCTGGAGATCGTGATAATAAGTGGGGACGTTAGAGATGTCCGGGGTGTTTTCAGTCTTGGCTGTAGTTGGGGGTGTAGGGAGTGCAGAGTGAAGGCATGACGTGGCACAAGAGGGACTCCAACCCGTGATCACATGTTTGACCCAGTCAATCTGGGGGCCGTGAAGCGCTAGCCATGGAAGGCCGAGGACCAGGGCGGCGTGAGACTTACGGATGACGAGGAGGCAGATCCTCTCAGAATGATTCCCAGATGTTCTCAGAGTGAGTGGAAGGGTTCTGTGAGTGATTGGTGGAAGGGGGCTTCCATCTAGGGCTTGGACGGACAGTGGATGGTCCAGCGGAGTGCAGGGGATCTGCAGCGCTTTGGCTGTAGCGGAGCTGATGAGGTTCCGATCGGAACCGGAGTCAATGAGCGCCTGAATGGGGTGAGGTCGGCCGTTGATAACTAGTATTACAGAGAGCAGTGGGCGGGGTTCCGGGAGTTTATCGGGAGGAGCGCCCTCTAGGGCTCCCAATCTGACTAGGGGTTGCCTCCCTTTTAGTGGGCAGTCCTTCAGCATGTGGCCTGAGTCCCCGCAGTAGAAGCAAGCTCTCTCCAGGCGGCGGCGGCGTCTCTCCTCATCAGAGATGCGGGTTCTGCCCAGCTGCGTAGGGTCCTCCCGATTACTCCGCGTGCGAGGAGGGGGAGGGTGGGGTGACCTCCGGAAAGGGTGCCTCGAACGAAGACGCGAGTCGATCCTCCCTGCGAGATCCATAAGTTCGTGGAGGTCCGAAGGGAGTTCGCGGGAGATTAACTCGTCCTTGAGTGCCTCCGACAGCCCCTCCAGGAAGACGTCGGCCAAGGCTCTAGTATTCCATCCACTGGAGGCAGCTAAGGTCCGAAACTCGATGGCATGATCATAAGCGGAACATGACCCCTGGCGGAGGCGTAGTAGCTTGGTTCCGGCCTCTCTGCCGACGTGAGACCGGTCAAAGACCCTCTTCATCTCTCCAGAAAATTCCGAAAAACTATCGCAACATGGGTCATGTGCATCCCAAAGAGCCGTGCCCCACTCGCGGGCCCTACTTGTGAGAAGGGTGATGATGTAGGCTACCCTGGATCTTTCAGAAGAGAAGGTGGAGGCCTGAAGCTCAAAAATCAGAGAACATTGGGACAGGAAGGATCTACATGTACCTGGTTCTCCGCCGTAAGTGGGAGGGGCTGGCAGGCGTGGCTCCCGCGGGAGGTCCATGAGAGTGGGCGGTGCCGTGGGCATCTGGAGGCGCTGCATTTGCCCTAGTTTTGCCCTCGCCCTAGTTACAAATAACACTGAAGAGGTTTAAAAAAAAAAAAAAAAAAAAAATAACACAAACTTAGAAAGGCAACAGAGGTGAGGTAATTTAGTTGCTATCCTGCAAAAAGGGACAGTTAACAACACAGAAGGCAGTTATGGAGACAAACGGTACAGTGCAATCGGAATAGTGCAAGTGTGCTTATTTTAGTTGATAAGAAAGTGACAAGTGACAACATAATGAGCTATATGAATCAGTAAATAAAATGGGAAATAAATCCAGTGTGAACAAGGAATGTTTTTTTTTTTTTTTTTTTTCCTCACCGGTTTGAGGTAGTGAAAGTAGTATAGTTATAATACATTTATAATACAAAGTATAGTTATAATACATTTAGCTACAGGAAAACATTTGAATAATGCAAACTTTTTAAAGAAGGCTGTATGTCCACGAATGACAATCCTGGCTAAGGTGGTAAAAAAAAATAAAAAAAAGCCTCCTGCAGTAGTTTCATGAACATTCAGCGAGTGGGACAGCTGATCATTGAAAAACAATGAATATATTGTCATCAACTTGCAGAGGAGACGGATCTGTCTGTGGGAACGGTATATACACAATCATTCCTGAACACCACTTGCACATTACAGGAACTCAGCTGGGAGTTATGTTCCTACAGTCCTGATCCCACTCCAAGATATTTAATGCATGTTTGGACCATTAGAGGAGTTCTTGCGCATGTGAAGCAGGCTGTCTAATAATCGATCCCGTGTACTGAGAAAACATTTGACCTTGGTATCTGAGCCTTAGTGAAACACTGGGCTACTGTAAGTGCATTAGTATAGCAAGAGATTATATGTAGAAATAAACATCGTTTTTACTCTTATAACTGTGTCCTGTTTTTCTGCACAATCAAAAGTCCAGGTTTGAAATGAACGCTCCTTGTAAAATGTAAACATGTTATCAAACGGTGTATTTCTGTAAGATCATGTCATATTTTAATCATATACAGCTGTATATACTGAACAGATGCCATTATTTATATCTTGGCATTTCTATCCAGTTCTACACATGGGCATGGTGTGTCAGCCAATCAGAACAAAGACCACTTACACAAGTGGCACAATAACAGAAACTATTCTATTACAGTAGATATTGTAGGGAATGAAAAGAGGTCGGCCATGTAAAATGAGTTACAACTTGTTTTGTATGATTTAGATCTGCAATAAGGGCCATTTAAAGATGTGGACGAGAGCTGCCAGCTGCATGCTCATCGGATCCGCATGCTGGACTAAAATACTGTTGAATATGGTCACGGCTAGCGATGCATCTAATGTATCGACGTCATTATGCTGCCATTAGCAGTGACTTGTACGTATGTGCTCATCATTAACAAACAAAGTTGATTTTTTTTACTTATTTCCTCAGAATCAAATGGAGTGTTTCATTTTCAAGTCTTTCTTGAGTCTGACATACTTCCATACCACAGTCACGCAAACCAAACCACACTTTACATAATGCTCTGATGGAAACCTGGCAGTGCAGGACTCTCTGTAATTTACATAAACCTTGTGTGGAAGAAAAAGAGCATATCCTTGCAGTGACTCATGGACTTGAGAGTGTCATCTGACTGGGCCTCACGTTCTTGAAGAGCTTTGGGTTTCAGTGTCAAGCTGCTTCAGACTATCAATAAATCAATCCAAAGTTTTATTTGAAATGGGGAATCCACAGTGCTAAAGATCATAAATTCGAGATAATCCAGATCGAGCGTTCAGATTTAGGGTTCTCTTACACAATTCCAACAGCTCACGCCGAGCTTTCAGTCCAACACATTATTGACATATTTGCTTCACTGATGTTGTCACACATGCACAATGTCCTTAAGTATACTGTATAACGAAATACTGAAAAGCAAGACCTGTGTTATAAACCTATATATATATATATATATATATATATATATATATACCTGTGTGCATCGTCATTCTTTACCAGCAAAGTAGAGGTGTGATCCCTGAGCATCCCATTATTCCTAATTTCTCTCTCACGTTGACATTTTTAGAGGGCGGCGCGGTGCTGTAGTGGTTAGCACTGTCGCCTTGCACCTCCAGGGTCTGGGTTTGATTCCCCGGCCAGGCTCGATTCCCGTCTCTGTGTGCATGGAGTTTGCATGTTCTCCCCGTGCTTGGTGGGTTTCCTCCGGGTACTCCGGTTTCCTCCCACAGTCCAAAGATATGCAGGTTAGGCTAATTGGCGTTCCCAAATTGCCCGTAGTGTGTGATTGGGTGTGTGAGTGTGTGTATGTGTGTGTGCCCTGCGATGGATTGGCACCCTGTCCAGGGTGTACCCCGCCTAGTGCCCGAAGTCTCCTGGGATAGGCTCCAGGTCCCCGTGACCCTGAACACAGGATTAAGCGGTATAGAAAATGAATGAATGAATGTTGACATTTAGCACAACATGGTCTCAGACAGTAGTACAGGTTCGTTCTTGCAGACTGACTTCATAACTGGTCCTGATGAGGTTTAACTGCTACTGTATGTCACCGAGTGATACATTTTCATTATGCCATGACCTCTCGATTCCTCCACAATGCTGTGTTAATGAATGTTAAACTTCTACCACAGTCAACTTCTACAACAGTACTACTACTGTACTAGTGTGGGAATCTTTCAACATGATTTCAAAGCAGACGTGTCCTCAAGCATACACACCATTATCCTGTCAGTCATCTGACTCATGGTTGCTCTATCAGCTGACAAACACCTAAAACAAATAAAACATAAAGTCATTATTTATAGAGCAGTTACCTCTAATGTCATCCAGTATAGATCAGCATTACGTTTATAATCCTGTACACAGCCTTTTAAAGTTGCATCCCTGTCATTAAAAAAAATAATAAATATATATATACAGTGGTGTGAAAAACTATTTGCCCCCCTCCTGATTTCTTATTCTTTTGCATGTTTGTCACACAAAATGTTTCTGATCATCAAACACATTTAACTATTAGTCAAAGATAACACAAGTAAACACAAAATGCAGTTTTTAAATGAGGGGTTTTATTATTTAGGGAGAAAAAAAATCCAAACCTACATGGCCCTGTGTGAAAAAGTAATTGCCCCCTGAACCTAATAACTGGTTGGGCCACCCTTAGCAGCAATAACTGCAATCAAGCGTTTGCGATAACTTGCAACGAGTCTTTTACAGCGCTCTGGAGGAATTTTGGCCCACTCATCTTTGCAGAATTGTTGTAATTCAGCTTTATTTTGAGGGTTTTCTAGCATGAACCGCCTTTTTAAGGTCATGCCACAACATCTCAATAGGATTCAGGTCAGGACTTTGACTAGGCCACTCCAAAGTCTTCATTTTGTTTTTCTTCAGCCATTCAGAGGTGGATTTGCTGGTGTGTTTTGGGTCATTGTCCTGCTGCAGCACCCAAGATCGCTTCAGCTTGAGTTGACGAACAGATGGCCGGACATTCTCCTTCAGGAATTTTTGGTAGACAGTAGAATTCATGGTTCCATCTATCACAGCAAGCCTTCCAGGTCCTGAAGCAGCAAAACAACCCCACACCATCACACTACCACCACCATATTTTACTGTTGGTATGATGTTATTTTTCTGAAATGCTGTGTTACTTTTACGCCAGATGTAACGGGACACGCACCTTCCAAAAAGTTCAACTTTTGGGAAAATACCTTGTGGACCGACGAGACAAAAGTCTTGGCAATCATTGAGATATTTTTTAGCAAAATTGAGACGAGCCTTAATGTTCTTTTTGCTTAAAAGTGGTTTGCGCCTTGGAAATCTGCCATGCAGGCCGTTTTTGCCCAGTCTCTTTCTTATGGTGGAGTCGTGAACACTGACCTTAATTGAGGCAAGTGAGGCCTGCAGTTCTTTAGATGTTGTCCTGGGGTCTTTTGTGGCCTCTCGGATGAGTTGTCTCTGCACTCTTGGGGTGATTTTGGTTGGCCGGCCACTCCTGGGAAGGTTCACCACTGTTCCATGTTTTTGCCATTTGTGGATAATGGCTCTCACTGTGGTTCGCTGGAGTCCCAAAGCTTTAGAAATGGCTTTATAACCTTTACCAGACTGATAGATCTCAATTACTTTTGTTCTCATTTGTTCCTGAATTTCTTTGGATCTTGGCATGATGTCTAGCTTTTGAGGTGCTTTTGGTCTACTTCTCTGTGTCAGGTAGCTCCTATTTAAGTGATTTCTTGATTGAAACAGGTGTGGCAGTAATCAGGCCTGGGGGTGACTACAGAAATTGAACTCAGGTGTGATAAACCACAGTTAAGTTATTTTTTAACAAGGGGGGCAATCACTTTTTCACACAGGGCCATGTAGCTTTGGAGTATTTTTCCTCCCTTAATAATGTAAACCTTCATTTAAAAACTGCATTTTGTGTTCAATTATGTTATCTTTGACTAATAGTTAACGGTTTTTGATGAGCAGAAACATTTAAGTGTGACAAACATGCAAAAGAATAAGAAATCAGGAAGGGGGCAAATAGTTTTTCACACCACTGTATATAGACCAGACAAAGAAATGTAACAGAAATGTGTTTTATAGGACAACACAGTGGCACAGAAAGTGGACTTGTTGCCTAACAGCTCAAAGTTCGGGAGTTCAATCCTTAGCTCGTGTTACTGTCTTTGTGGAGTTTTGCAGGCTCACACTGTGTTCACGATGGTTTTCTCCAGGTTCTCAGGTTTCCTCTGACAGACTAATAGGAAAAAAAAAATCCTGGCAGTAAGTTGACTAAGTACAGTTAATTGCCACTTGTTGTTAATGTGTGTGCGTGTGTGTGTGTGTGTGTGTGTGTGTGTGTGCTCTGTGGTGGACTGGCCTCCCATCCAGCCTGAATTCCTGCTTCATATCCAATGTTCCTTTGGTACAGAATTTGGGCTCAGAATCCAGTGCAACCCTGACCATGATAAAGTGATCACTGATTTCACATGAATTAATAATAAAGTATCTGAATGTGTTAGGTTCAGCAGAGTTTTTATCATCATCATCATCATCATCATCATCATCATCATCATCATCATCAAAAAACAACACCAATATCAACAGCAATGACAACCACAAAAAGCATGTTTTTACTAATTCATTCATTCATTCATTCATTCATTCATCTTCTATACCGCTTTATCCTGTATTTAGGGTCGCAGGGACCTGGAGCCTATCCCAGGAGACTCAGGGCACGAGGCAGGGTACACCCTTTATTATCTGCACATTTTTCTCACACATCCACACTTCCAATTATTTTCTTTTCTATAATTATAATTTATTTTATTTTATTTTATTTTATTTTATTATTTTATTATTTAATTTTATTATATATATATATATATATATATATATATATATATATATATATATATATATATTATATATATATATATATATATTTTTTTTTTTTTTTTCTTTTTTTTTTTTTTCTTTCTTTAATTTTTGTGAAGCTGCTTTGAGACAATGACCATTGTTAAAAGCGCTATATAAATAAAATTGAATTGAATTGAATTGAATTGCCAATCCATCGCAGAGCGCACACACACACACACACACACACACACACACACACACACACACACTCATTCACACTGTTTTTACTAATAGCTAAAAAAAAAAAACCATATGCATGGTATATGTATATCTGCTGCTTAACCCAATCAGGTTTTTTTTTTATTTTTTTTTTTTTATAACTAAACTTACTTCAAATCAGGTCTGGATACAAAAGGGTGATATTTAAGACATTTTCAGAAAAACATTTATGTGTATATTCTTCTTAATGCCTTAAACTGTTGTATGTTCTGATTTAAAGTTTTAAAATATTAATATTTCTGAGTTTTATTTAATATTAGGGAAATTAGAAATTGCATTTCCTACTACCACCACAAGATGTCACTCTTCCCTAGCTGTTCTCAAACCTGTTACAAAACTTTCTGGCATAACACTACTACACTGAGCTTGCAGATGATCCACTTACTGACTATATGATGTAAATTATTCACAATCCCCTGTAGTTATGAATATCGGTACATTAAAAAAAAGTGCATTCTTTCCAACTGAACTGCCTGGAGGAGTTTTTGTACGAGCTGATCATACTTATTATCATTTCCTAACATCATTCTTTTTTTCTGAAAACTTTCATGAATCTTTAAGAGAAAGAGCTGTGATTGGGTGCTTTCAGTCTCATTACTTTCACTGCGGTTTCATACATTTAATTGTAAACTAGGGTATTTAGTGTTTAGCAACAATTAGACTGTAAAGTCAATTATTAATATTGATGATGTAATCAGTTTAACAGTTTGAACTGATTGTGAGTTAGGTATATACAGTAATACCTACTGTTTAGCACCACAAATGCATTGTTATTGTTACCCAAAAGTGTTGCTGCTGTCGAGTAGTACACATCAACGTTTTAGTCCCTTGCACGGTTATTATGTATCTTTGTAGTCGCCCACAATACTTTCTTATGTATTTAGTTGATTCCCCCCAAAATATGAATTAACTACTAACAGTGAGTGCCTTAAAGTTTTATATTTATTCACTCACTCATTCATCGCCTATACCACTTTATTCAGGGTTAAGGGGGACCTGGAGCCTATCACAGGAGACTGGCAAGGCACAAGGCAGGGTACACCCTGGACATGGTGTCAATCCATCGCAGGGAACACACACAGACTCACACACTCATTCACACACTACAGCTAATTAGCCTAATCTGCAAGTTTTTGAACTGTGGGAGGAAACCGGAGTACCCGGAGGAAACCCACCAAGCACACGGAGAACATGCAAACTCCATGCACACAGAGACGGGAATCAAACGTGGTCAAGAATCAAACCCGGACCCTGGAGGTGCAAGGTGGCAGTGCTAACCACTACACCACAGTGCCACCTTATTTATTTACATGATTTTTAAAATTTATTATTATTTATTTATTTATTTTTAGAT
The DNA here is from genome assembly GCA_030522415.1 of Channallabes apus. NCBI lineage: Eukaryota > Metazoa > Chordata > Actinopteri > Siluriformes > Clariidae > Channallabes > Channallabes apus. The sequence goes on from CM060104.1 coordinate 6,710,343, forward strand.
AACTGGTGAATGAACGTGCACATGCAAGATTTTTGCACACAGTTACACAAGCAAGTCTCTTCAGAGTTAAAGCAAACATTAAAGCTGCATTTCCATAATTAGCATGTGACCTCCGCTAATGTCCAATATTATTTGATAATAAATTATTGAATTGGTGTCAGGGACGTGATCTTGATATTTCACTTCGTCCTTGGTCTCGACATTTCATTTTCACTTTAGTTAATGGTTCCATAAATTACATATAATGCCATTTGACTGCCCGTTGATAGTGGTGCCAGTGGGACGTAGCGCTTGGTTCATCGTTTGCTCATCAGTTCACCCTGCTCAGTCAGATCAGCTTCCGAAGCATCAACTTTCATTCTCATACTGCTTTTAACACCGTTATGTTTGTAATCTTTTAGAACATTGAACAGGTGTCAAGTCTACCTTTCAATTGCACCATAAATCAGCACGGCACTCGGGAACTCTGGAAGGCCAATCTATTAGAAATATGATACAATGCCTATATTAGTATACACTAATCAGGCATGTGAACTGAACATCATTGATTATCAATTATATGCCAGTAAAGTGGTCACAGGCAAAAGCTGTGCACAGAAAACTTTCAGCCTACTCCTGTATATGCCTCTGGGAGCACAGGCCAGCCTGTCCATTCTGATCCCACAGAGAGGATAATGGACTGTAACATACATTGCTGACCAAGTCAATAACCATGATAGAAAACCACCAGAACACCAGGACACCTCAGCATACCATGCACCAGGACCAGAGTTCAAGGTGGTTGATCCGGCCATCCAATCCTCCAGATCTTGATCTGACCAGCACCCATGGAATGTGTCGAACAAACAAGTGTAATTCATGGACGTCGCACCCCACAACCCACAGCACCCAAAGGATTAACTGATGATTAACATCCGGGTGCCAGACACCACTTGTGGAGTCTTAACCCAAGGGCATGTGGGGCACAAGGGGAAACCAAAACTGATCTAGATTGTTATAATGTTAAAGTGTTTTTTTTTTTATTTCATGGCTAATTGATGATAATATCTGTACTTGTTTTGAACTTATCTGAACTTAAACCTGAGAAAAAATTGGATTGTTACAATTTCTGCATTGAATATATATTAGAGAAGAGACATTAGAGAAGAGACATTAGAGAGGAGACAGTAGAGAAGAGATAGGGCACTCTTGTCATTGGCATACACAGTCATATACACAGCAAGATATGATATATTGTGTGTTCTTACACCTTTCCTTCATAGGCAGCATTAATCTTTTCAATAATGTGTCCCACAATTTGGCCTGTATCAAAGTTTGACCTGCTTCCATCACATTAACTTCAAGAACTGACTGTTCATTTGCTGCCTAATATATCATGCCCCTGAAAAGAGCCAGGATAATGAGATAAATGTTTTACGTGTTGGCGAATACATATTAGGGCTGATTGGTGTATTTTTTTTCTTCTTCTTTTTTTCAAATAAAGTATTTATATTCAAACATATTCATAAAGTCTATAACATCATAGAGCCAAAGGACACCCAAAGTTTATTATAATATATCATCAATAAAGCTTAGTGGTTGTTGCCTCTTAGAGAAAAGTGAAATTTTCCCAAGCTCAGGTGATTATTGTGTAAAAAGTATATGTGATTTCCAACCACACTGTTTCCCTTCTGCATCCTCTAGAGATATGACCCACATGAGGTAACTGTGTATCTAATCCAAGACTCCTGGTTATCCAGAAAGGAATCCTGTTCGTCCCATTCTTTATGTGGAGTAATAATTCAGTGCAGCACAACACACACATGTCCTTGTATACTCCCGTATACACACATTGCTAAATTAAGTGTTCCCTTTTCAGAAAGCCCATCTGCTGCCTGGATCCCGTACTCGTCCACATGGGAACTTAAGGCCATAAAGCACATATCTGTGAGGCACGGAAGATGAGATACAGTAGCACTCCTGGGTCGAACTGCCATAACTCTTTAGACAAGCATTTACTTTCGGGTTCTCTTGCATTGGCATGTTTCCCTGCCCTTGTTTTTGCTCGGTAGACGAGTGTGGATGATGCCACAGTCAGGCTGTCATCTTGTTTTACAGCCATAGCTCTTCTGCCAGTCCTGTCTCGTCCCAGTGCGCAGTAAACACTTCCCAGGGAAAG